>APFE031198543.1:13594-24035 GCA_000404065.3 Pinus taeda
AACAACACTTCCATCTTTATAGTTGTGAGGGGTAGACTTCCTTGTTGCTATAATTTTACTTTCCACTATGTAACAAAGCCCTTTTACTCTTTCCAATTTTTGTGGTGTTACTCTAAAGAAGGTGTTGCTCTTTGTATCCTCATAATGTGCTATCATTTCCTCCGTGAAAATTGACCATGTCACAAAATGTTTATGAGAACAACAAAAATTGATCCAGTTCTAAATATGAAGATGTAATACATACCTTTTGTAACAGTGGTACACCATGTAGGTCAAAATATTGCTCCATCTGAAGTATCCAATTTATCGGATCCTTACCATCAAACTTCCTCATCTTGCTTTTTCTTGATTTTAAGAGCTCGATCTTGAAACGACTGTAACTTTGTACTTTCATATCTTTAAGTTCTAAAATTGTGACCTATGGTAGCCCTCTGTGTTCTCTTTCCAATGCCACCAGTTTGATCCAAATTGGATTCTCCAAGGAAGAGTTATGCCAAATCTCCCACAGTGACCTGATTATAGACTAGTTCAGTAGAGCGAAATTGTACGATGTGCCACGTGTCACTTTTTCGACCTTTGGCTATGAACAATATACACAAGAAACTACAGTTCGTCCTCTTTCTATAAATTTTTATGAAATTTCAATCCGATGCTCAAAGAGAAAGTTATGACGATTTTCCCAAGTTACCTGTTTGGAATGTAATTCAGGAGTCTGCAAAAAGACCAACTTCCTCAGATCATATCTCCGCAAATGTAGCGCGAAAAGCTCTGAAATTCTGATCCGAGGTTCAGTGTGATTTCGTCTCAAATGGTGTTTTTTGTTTTGTTTTGTTTTTTTTTTTTTTTTTTTTGTTTTTTTTTGTTTGTTTTGTTTTTTTTTTTTTTGTTGAAACATCGCAAAAAAAAGTTTATAGTGAAAATTCCCACGATGACCTATTTGAGCAGGCGCAAACCCCTCAGAATCCCAAAGCTTTGATACCAAATTTATGAAACCATGCCGCACAAAAAATATAACAGATAGAATGACGCATTAGGAAATAGCCTCTTCGAGGGGGAAACCTCCTTTACATTACACAAATGAACCATATGGATGATACAAATGAAAAGACCTCCTTTTCTATATATAGAGTCTAAGGGGTCTAATATAATCAGAGCTGACATAACAATTATAATGTAAGGGCACAATAATAACAATAGTGGACTTCTATGGGGCACAATAGTAACAATATGGGCACTACATGGGTACATCAATCTAATAAGGGGTTTATACTAATAACAATAAGGGGTTACACTAGTAGTATATGGGCCTAACAATATTTGTATGATAAAAATTGTGACTGGTGGTTGAGGTTTGATGTAGACACACAATACACATAAAAATAATTTGAAGGGCCTTTTCAAATGGATAAAAGAAAGAGAATCAAAGGAATGAGATATCTTATGAATAAAATCAAAGACAAATTGAAGGAAATGAAAGACGAACTTTCACATAAAGATGTTGAAAATCAAAGCGCAAAGGCAAAAACAATTTAAAGAAAAGCTAAATCTTATTAGTAGGGTACAATAAAATATGCCATATATGAAGATTCTACAGTCAAAATTCAGTAACACTTGATTAAAATTAAAGTAGACTTAGGATATTGCAAGTCCAAATTTTAGATCAATTGGTACAAAATTTAAGAACAGACAATTATTACAAGTTCACTCTCCCAAGATAGGCTAAAAACATCATTGTTTAATAAACTAGGCATAACTCCACTTTGGAAGATCTAAATTAGATGAGACCTATTGCATTCATAAAAGAATAGGTCATGCCATTAAAGATGGAAATTTAAGTGATGTTGGGCAGAAATTTTGGAGATGTTTCAGGCACAAGGTCCCATAGATGCACCTTAACTTGTATACAACTTGAAATTGCCATAACTTTAGATTGGTATGTCCAAATTCAGTGATTCAAAATACATATGAAATAAGAAATAGAGGAGACTATTTATGTAAAGATTAGAACAACATTTTTCTAACCATTATTGAGATATTGAGTTTGGAAGTAGATTGTTTTGGGAAGACCCAATTGGCTGAGATGAGAACCAATCAAACGAAGCGAAGATAATGATGTGATTGATGATAGATAATGGATAATATTATGTGGGAATATTGGGATTAGGGAATATACAATCTAAAGGTCTATATTTTTGTGATGAAACTTGTCACTGGTGGTTTAAGTCATGATGTAGACAAAATAATACATTTGAAAAGAAGTTGAAATATTATTCTTACAAATAGATAAAAGGAGGAGGAAGAGAAGATAAAAGGAGGTCAAAAGAAGGCAATAGTGGAAGGAGTAGTTGGGTGAAATTGAATTGAAGGATCCAAACTAGTAGATATCCACGGAAAATATTTTTATATTAAAATGAAAAATGTCAAAAGAAGAAAGGTTTATCCCATGGCTAGGATAAGACAGGACACCCACTAAATATTCGATAATCTAGCTTATCTTCCAAGGAATCAAAATCATCTTATTCAGATCAAAAGAAAATACTCGAGCTGGGAGAGGAAACTGAAGAGTTAGTCGCTGCAATAAGAAGTTATGCACATGAGAATGCTAGAGGCAAATTCAAAGGGGTGGATGCCAAGATAGATACCAGAGACCACCATGAACATATTGACGACAGTTTTTAATGAACAAACCTCTTTGAGAGTAGGCAAATTCCCATAGGCAACAAATTCAGTTAACTTTGGGTTTTGATTTTCAGATGGTAGTCCAGGTCCAGTTAAATTTGGCTTCATATTGATATGGGTGGCCACCATTTTGTGAGTTAGGAATCTAAGATTATAACTAACATTAATAGGAGATTTTTTGTATATTATATAAACACCCAAATCGATATACTTCATAAGAATAATGATATCGGTAAAATTGGTTGAATAGAATGTCGAATGTGTGGGTGGGGAGTACATTAATATATAATAAGGATAATTGTATATTTGGTTGAGAACAATTATGGAAATGCAATTTTTCTTTCATTTTTTCTTTTCTTACAATTCATTGGCCTCTCAAGATTATGCACTCTTTATAACCAGGTTGCTTGGATTCCATGTTCAATAAATTTAGTAGCAAGCACCTACTTTGGTGTTTGGTGGTGAAAGGTATGAATGATTAGAATAGTCCCATAGGCTAGGCACAATTGTTCTGCCATTATTAAAACCCCAAAAAAATAGACCTAATGCTACATATAGATTTCATCTTTTTTCTCATGATAATTAGAAGTAAATTTATCAACGAAGGTGGAAGTTTTAATATACTCTACCATCTTGTGGATTTGCATCTTCATTTGTAGGCGACAAAAATGTCACTAAACTAGTCGTAATAAATAGAAAACCCCCAAGCCTTGGTCTCTCCATCGTCCTCCAGCTTGGAAGGTCTCCAAGCCCAAAGATCCTTAAAATGTTGCCCTTAAGCTAATCATTTTCGTCCAAGAATATCTCTAGATTAAAAATAGTACAACTAATAAATCACACAAAACCTTCAAACATTTCTATTATCAATGAAATTACTTTGATGAAAAAATAAATGTCCAACACATTATGCTACAGAGCACCTTCTTTCACAAAATAGTTGATAGATCGTGTCAGGATATTTATACGCTCCTATTGCTTTCACTACGGCCTTGTTGTTGCTGTGATAACGACCCTCGAAATTTTTTTCCTATGTCAAAATTTAGAGCCTACATTAATTGTCATTTCAAGACCCCTTGAGTCATCATGTTGTTTGATCTGTTATCTATGTTTTTATCCTAGTGTCGCATCCTCATAAGTGAATGTTTCTTAAGTGTGTCACTTAACCATTAGAAGCGTTTGAGTTAGTTAGTCCTTGGTAAGGTGAAATCATGGTCTTCCTTGACTTAGAAACTTACATTATCGCCATGCACACACTTAAAAAGCGCACAAAATAATGAAAAAACAAGAAAAACACTTAGAAAAGAAAAATCACACTAAAAGTTGATGAATACATGCACTCAACTTGAGTGCACTCCTTTGGCCCAAAGATTTGTTCCCAACTTGAGCGCACTCCTTTGGCCCAAAGAATTGTGCCCTCCTTGAGCGCACTCCTTCATGCTAGATATATGTGTCCTCCATGAGCACACTTCTTTGTCTGAAAGACGTGCACCCTTCCTGATTACATGCATGAGCCAACCTTGTTTGGATGTGGGCGCACTCCTCAAAAATATGAGCCCACTTAACTTCTTTAACTAACCCATTCACTCGACGACAAGTGACACTCATGCATGAATCAATTTTGCATGTTAATTTATTTAAATCAACTCAGTTAATCATTCTTATTTCATAATCATTCCATCCGAGCTGGGCGCACAAATGGGAAATAAGAATCTCTTCATCAACCAGTGTAATAAGTAAGCTTTGCATGTCAAATATTTCCATTGCATTTCATGATTCCACTACCAAATCTTGCTTTTCTTGTTGTGAATCCTTCATTTTTATATTTTTTTTTTGGCGTTTAAGTTGAATCTTAATGTTGCAAGTGTTTATCTATTATCGCATGCAGAAACCCTTCACATTCTTGAAACCTTTCATCTTCCACCATGCATGCGACAAAAACTATAAATCCTTGCAGATATTTCTCTTCCTCATCTTATCATCCAATATTGCTATTCAAACTTGTTTTTGAGCTTCCAACAAGAACACACTTCTTGAGCTCGAAGCTCGATCAACCTCGAAAACTACGCCCTATTTGATTAAGTTTTCCTCAAGAGAACACTTCATCACCACAAAGGGTTGCGCCCTCACTTGAGCACACGAGCACATCATGAATGCATAAAGCATCTCCACTCAGCCCTTTGACATCCAACAATTCACCCTCCTTTGCCTTGAGTACATGGTTGCATTGTGAAGGCCTAAATACTTGTTAACCTCTTCATTCAAAGTGCGACAATGCACCCTCCTTATCTCCTTGAGTGCATGGGTACATAAGGAAGGCCTCAAGGCCCCACATTCCATCCCTTCAACCCTTCAGGGTGTGATAGTGTGGCCTCGCTGATTTTTTACCCTTGTCTGAGTGCATGAGTGCATTGCAAAGCCCTGAATAACCTTGCTTTGAAAGCGTGTCCTCCTAGTTTGCATGCTCATTTTCTCACGCATGTAAGTTGTTTTATGTTTTCGTTCATATTTTTTCATGATCTATCATCTATGATGGCTATTTGTACATAATTTACAAGTATTGTTGTAGAGCTAGGTTGTTTTAAGCTAATATTGTCACTATGAGTGTGTTGCCCCAAACAAGTGTTCATGCTACAAATATTACCACTATGTCGTCATCTGTTGGAGACATGCTCCCTCGCAAAGTGACCTCCAAAGAGATTCAGAATAAAGCATTGATGAACCTATGGAAGTTACAAGGCTCAATATTCCCATATACGCAGATAGTCAATGATTTATTGATAAATATACCTAGGTCACATGGAGAAAAATATACAACACATTCATGTAGGATAATTTTCCTGGGGACTTAGAAGATTTTCATGCATATATCAACATCAATAAGTGCAAGATGCACAGGATGGCATGCAGATTCCCAATCATGCCATGTGTAGAAGCAATTAAATGTATCATTACGCATATAGATGATTCTCACATTATGCTACGCAGTGAGAGAAGTGTTAAGCTTGCCACCTATTCTGGTGAAGAGATGCAAACATATTATAAGATGCTTAATCCAAATGAATATGTAAATGACCATTTATACATGAGATGGGAAACCCTTGACACTAATGATGTTTTTAAAACATGGTGTCAAGAGCCTACCAAGTTTCGCCATCGCCCATCTATAGTTTATCCGACAAAGATTCCTAGAGATGTCTATTAGTACTTGATAACCATGTATTGTCAATTATATGGGCTTAAGAACGTTGAGGTGTTACAAGAGAATTGGATATACATTCTCAATATGGTAATTACCTGTGGAAGAGTTTTCAATTGGGCGGATATCCTATCATTTGAGTTGCAACATTAGGTCGGGCAGGCAAAAGCATCTTTACAAGCAAACTAGGCACCATAATTCTACATGTATGCATTCTTGATAGACAAAATGTGTGCATAGAATGCATTCGAGAGAATGAATTGGAATTGGACTCCTAAGGAGAAGTTCTTTGTTTACTTCCACTCCAAAGTGTTATCAGAAAAAAGCTTCAGAGGCATATATGACAAATTAGTTGAACACTTCCTTGCAGTCATCTTTCACATGATTTTTGAGATCGATTGTCCTTGCATGACCGATCAAGTGAATGAGTCACTTTAAGATATCACAAACTGGTTTCCAGGCCCAGAGGGTACATACATCAGGTGCTTCGGTTGTCACATATCCCATCATCTTATGTCATGATATGTGACCAACAAAGTGGTCGTGCAATAAGTTTCCAATTAGTTGGACAAGGGATTGTCAGGAATTCTCCACAGGAGGAAGAAATCCCCTTGGCCTATCTTTCCATTGAGGATCAGACTGTATGAATTAAAGAGTCACAAGTAAACAACAACAGAGATATAGGAGCTATATCGTCTACATTTCACCACTAAAGACTTCCATGGATATGACTTTAGGTGAATGGCCATCCAACATTGTCAAAGGATCGGTCACAATACATGGTACTCATCAATGTCCACAGTAGAAGATGAGAAGATAAAGAACTTGTATAATGCCCAACATGAAGACACATCCACTAATGGAGGCCAGTTCACCCCATGATCCACCAACTCAAGACTTACAAGTGTATGAGGAGAAGGAGATAACACCTTAATCAAGGAAACTAGCTCCCAAGAAAAGGAATAGGTATTCTTTGACAAGTCAAAGCAATAAGAAATGGAAATTCGATCCTTTTAAATTAGGATCTATTCAAGTAGAGCAGGAGAGAGGAGAAGCAGAAGAAGAAGAGAGGAATGGTCAGTAGAATGAGTTGCTTGAAAAGCAACAAGTAAAAGAAGAAGAGAGGAGAAATATAGAAAAAGAATAACATAGGCAGCGTTAGGAGGAGGAAGCAACACAGAGATTGGAAGAAGAACAATTGACTCAAGAGTTGGAAGAGGAATAGTTTGAGGAAGAAAATACCATCTAGCTAATGGAGGAAGAACCTAATAGTCTAGGAGAGCATCCTCTCGCAGGTGTTCATCTTCCATTTGGAGAGATGGGGACCACACCTCCACCAGCAAACAAAGTCATGCATGTATGTAATGTAATGTTCGATCAACTGAAGAAGAGGATCGTGCAACAGAGGCATATATATTTCTCAAAGTATCCCTAAAATCTAGTCTTAGTGTCTACAAAGAAGGTGATAAATGCCAACACTAGAAAGGAATCTAAGGGCAATCATGGCGACAAATGTTTCATTTGCTATAGCGGCACACTGAGTACTTGTTGAATGAGAATGCAGGCTTAGAAGACAACTTGTTGCAGTGAAGCAATAGGCAAAACATATTGCAGTGGATAACCAACGATTGTCAACACATAACTTCAACATCGCAGAATGGTAGTCAGCCATGCAAGAAGCGCTGGTTCCAATGCAAGATACCATGGTGTGACTATATGATGAGATGATACTTATATAGTATGTCATGACTCCTCTCATTGGTATTGATAAGAATGCATAGGAAGTCGTGAAAATCTTGAAGATAACAAACATAGAAGTTGACCAAATGTAGGCGTGGACTACCAAATATCCATATGCTTTGCCACATTTGGAAAAGAGGGATAAAATTGTTGTAAAGATAGATAGGGTTCAGTTGAGACTCCACCTACAAAATTGCTTGCAACTTAGAGCACAATCGATTAGCACTAAGGCTGCGTACAATCAATTGCATAATGGGTTTGAGTCTCTGACACAAAAACATGGGATTCTCGCCATTAGATCTCTTGCAGAAATCTGAGGCAGGGAAGTCATCTTCTAGGAGATCAAAGAATATATTTAACAAATCAAGTAGGCAACAAAACAAGAAGGATTGGAGGTAACCAAAGACATCGTTATACAATGCCTTTGCACTAGTAAAAGCACACATGAAGCTCTCATGGTTGTGGAATAATTTACAATAAAACTCAAAGAACATATTGATGAAGGCATTGGAGGTTAATATGCACTACAAAGGGCACTTTCCAATTAAGGTCGAAGCCATCATAAAGGAGTTCAGAGCATGGCACACGTACATTATAAGCGAACTCCATGAGGAAGCAAATGATTTATCCATTTGATGAGTTTTGTCTCATTGTCAGTTTTGTCTTATTAGGCCACCGTCTCATTTGTAAATTGTCTTATGTAATAAATGTTATGGAATGACGTCCAAGGGACACGTGGAATATGAAAAGCCACACATTGGAATGTGATGAATCATGTATAGAATATGAACAATCATAGAAGTCAAAGAGTCATGGGGAAGCTCAAAGGTAATTGTTCATTATTATAAATAGATCCTTGAAACTCAAGCAAATGGCTTTAGGAAGGCTTTAGATTTTATAGGTCTTGCCTTGGCTTCTCTTGTAAGACATAGGAGATAGATCATTTTTTGGAGAAACAAGTTGTGGCTTCCTGTTCCACTATTAGATACATTGCTTCATTCATGTAACCTTGTACTTGGGATCTTACACTTTGAATCAGAAGCTCAATGAGCTAGCATTCCTTCATACATGTATCATAGATGTAGTTGGACTATTCTGACATGCTTATGGTATATGTTGCTTTATTTACATACTAAGTTAATGAACTAATTTGTTGCTTAGCTATGTATATTATTGAATGAATGTTGTTATGCTTTAATGGTTGTTGTTTACAATGTGGACTAATCTGCAGGTATTCAACAAGTCTATCTCTTTATTCCCACGCCCCCCTTTAGGATAATACTATTACTTTTCTAACTGGTAGCTCGTTTCCCTCACCAGTTGTGGAAGTCTCCCTCGTATACCTTACATTGGATGTCTCACAAAGCTCACATTCTTGCTGCTCCAAAGTAGTGTGTGTTCTCTTGTGTTTTTTGGTACCCAAGGAATATCTTTAAATCATCCCAATGGTGAGTGGACTGTATGACCAGATGGGACTCCTACACCAAATGATGTGAGGTCTAATTGGGACTTCACATCGGGGAGATCCCCTTACAAAGTTGGCGGCATCCAACACTATCATCAGGGCCAAAATCTTACACCTCAAGCTAGTAGCAACCAAAACCTCAAATTCACCGCTCAACTTCCACGAAACAACTCAGAGTCTCGTAGAGTCCACTATAGCGAATAAACAATGATAAAAAACTGCAATGCAAGAAATTGGAGACAAATATTGCAAGCTAAATAGTTTCAGGGTCCTTAATCTACCAACCCATTATGTGATTTCCAATTCGGGTTATTTGTAGAAAGAGGATGATTAATTTTATGAAGTATTACCCAAACAAAGCATTGAGAAATTTTTTAGTGAATAATCTAAATGTGAAAACTGTTCTGGTCTTCCTGCAACAAATGAAACAAAAGTTATGAGAACATAAAAATAATATGAACCATTTCCATAGAATCTTAGCAGTTATGTTCAATATGCACAGTTGCAGTGTTTAATATGCAAAGTTGTAGTATTTTGCATGTACCTTTCTAAACATTTACAAAAGGCACTAATACTAGTGTGGCCACAACATGTCTATAAACTACCAAAACAAACTGAGACATTCCTTGATTAAGAGTTGCTTTTGAGATTATGTTAATCCCAACAATTCCAAATTGAATAGATACCATAGCCAAAGCTGGATTTGATTTCTCAAAGAATGTTGTGAGACCCTTACAACAACTACCCTCTTCTTGTAGAATTGAGACGTCTGTGATTTGTCATAGTTATAAGGAGAGCTTCAGCGTAAATCACATAAGAAAGATTTCTGCCAACGCGTTTCGAACCAACCAATGTGGTTCATCGTCAGGACAAGTTGAAAATGCAGATCTAGCTCAGCGTTTTAAATAGTCCAAGCAGAGACTCCAACGGCTAAAATACTCCAACGGCTACTTTATCATTCAAGAGCCCCAATCAAATTTAATATTAAAATATTATTATATTCAGAGCTAGGTCAATCTGATATAAATAATTCATTTATTTAATTTAATATTAAAATATTATTATATTCAGAGCTAGGTCAATCTGATATAAATAATTCATTTATTTAATTTTAAATTAAAATATTATTATATTCAGAGCTAGGTCAATCTGATATAAATAATTCATTTATTTAATTTTAAATATTACCCCAATATACGTAAAAATATATACATATATATATTACTACTTATTTAATTAATTTATTAAATCTAACCTAAATATATATGTATATTCTAATATTTTAGTTATTGTACCTAATCTTCTAAATGCCCTATTTGTTATTATTGTTAACCTAAATTAATCTTATTTATAATTAATTT
>APFE031198546.1:0-10565 GCA_000404065.3 Pinus taeda
CGCGTTTGCCAAAAATCATTACCAAACTTAGTTGGCGCGAGTGTTGTTCTAGGACAGAGCGCCAATGGGCGCGCCCTTTTTTGAGTATCTCAGTGATTGGCGCAGATAAGACACTGTGTACCTGCGCCAATGGAAAAAGGGCACTTTTCAGGGATAATTTGCAGAAGGTGTCTTCAGGGAACATGAAGTACATACTCAGGGGAACATAATGCAAGTGTTTTTAGGCTATGTCACTGCTCACAGGGCCCGGAATGTATCCTCCAATGTACGAAAACAGGGGTAACAGGGACGGTGACCAATGGTGACAAATTACTGTGTAACAGGAGGCCCAAAAGGAATTGTACCAGCATACTTCTATGCAGAGAAGGATGTTACTAGAAAATCTGTTGCGGTCATACCAAATGCAGAAGGGAGAACATATCGACCCCTTCCTCGGTCGATTGAAGGATATCTGGGATCAGCTGACTTCCATAGGGGCCACACTGGATCAAGAATTGATGGTGAGAACAACCCTAAACACAGTCTCAGAAGACTGTGAGGTGTTTGTCCATAGCATACTAGGCAGGGTGACGCTTCCATATTGGGAGGAAATGTGGGCAGCTCTTCGCTAAGAAGAGATCAGAAGGCTGAGCAAGGTGGGAAGCAACGACAAGGGGATCAAAATCGAGAAGGAGGAGGAGGTGGATGTTAACCTAGCATTTTGAGGGAAAACAAGAGAAATGGAAGAAGAAGGACCTCTCCAAGGTCAAATGCTTCCACTATGGGGAGTTGGGTCATTATTCGACTCGGTGTCCAAGGAAGAAAAGTAAGGGAGAGGCCTCTGAGACCAAGGCTGCACCAGTAAGGGTAGAGAAGGAAGTGGAAACAGACGATGATTGTGCCATGAGTGAACACACACCACTTGAGCAGAAGTGGGGAGACATCGAGTTGTAGTAAGACGGACTACAGGTGATGAGGAGCAAGATCCTCGAGGCACCTAGCCTCTTGGATTAGACCTTGCTACGGGAGCCTCGAAGAGGAGTAGCAGTACTGGCAGATGTCATTAGAGACAGATGTGGATGGAGCAATAGAGGGAGCTATAGTGTAGGATTCCTAGGACAACAAGAGGCAACGATGTGAGAAGCACACGAGTGTTGCACTAGTGTAAGATGGCACAGAGAGGTGTGCAATGGTGCGAGATGCATGGAATAGTTGTTATAGCATTGAGATCAGAGAGGGAGAACTTTTCAGTGACAAAAGGAGCTTCAGCATCATGGGTGTCTCTAGCCTGACGAAGATGTCATAATTGAGAGATCAGTTACTTTCTTCTTAATAACTGGGCTGCAGTGCAGTAGTTAGTAGTGGTAGTGTTATGGGCAGCACGATGCAACAAGATGAGAGGGAGTTGTACTACGATGCAACAGTGGCAGTGGAAAGGCCAGGGGTAGCAGTACAGGATGTAGTAGTGTAGATGATGGGCAGCAGCCCTAGCATAAGCACAGGGACCGATGCCAGATGATCAGGGTGATACTGAGTGAGGAGTATTGTTAGAGCATAATCCTCGCTAAGATGGAGTGTTTATTTTGGGTAGCATCGGATGCACTCTATCCACAAAAATTGGTGGAGAGGCTAAGTCACATGAGATATCCAATACCTAGAAAGGGTTTGGGCAGATTCTAAACAAGTTGGGAGATATTAAAATAATTAATTTTTTAATGGAGTCCCTAAGTCAAAACTTAGGGAAAATAAAATATCAACGTGAATTAATATAAAACTATGTTAGAATGGTCCTAAAGTCATGGATCAAGCCAGATCTAATCTTAGTTGTTGATTAGGGACTTAATCTCAGCAGTTGATTTGCCAACGATGAAAGTATAAGAGGAGGCTTGAGGGTCACTTGGAGAACACACCGAGTTGATCAAGATTTTGACTTTCTAGGGTTGGGTTTGCTGAGGAAGTCAAGAGAGTGATCAGAGTTGCAATTGAGGAGAAGTGAATGTAGAAGCAGAGAGGCAAAGATATCACTAGGAGGGTCAATGCAGTAACCGAGAGTGAGGGACGCAGAACCAGCCAGCGGTTCACGCAGAGCTAGCCAGGGCTCACGCAGAGGCAACCAGGAGTTGCGCAGTGCCTTAGAGGGCCAGCATGGGTGACACAGAGGCCCAAAGGGTTGATGTAGTGCCTCAAGACGCTGATGCAGGCCAAAACAAAGTGACGCTAGACAAACGTTGGGCCAGAAAGGGTTGACGCTGTCCCTAGAGGCTGACGTTGAGGTTTTGTGGCGAAGATTGGAGGTGTGAAGCTGTCGGAGTGATTATTCGGGGTTTCAGCTGGAACATCTGTCTTTGACTGAGAGGTACTACTGCTAAGATTATTCTGTTGGGTGAGCCGGTTTTGGCTCCTAGATTGTATTCAAAAACTGCATAATAATAAAACCCTCAAATAGCTACATTGATTTTCCTGCATCGGGTTTTTCTTGGGACATTGGTCCAAAAACAATGGTGTCACTTGCGTGCTTGTTTTTCTTTCCTTTAGTTGTTGATCTATATGTGTTGAGAATGTACATGTATTTATTTCCAGTATTTACATGGTAAATAACTTGTTAATTAACACAACAAGTAGGTAGGAATAAATTAGTAAAGTACATGAAGGGTTTCTAACTATTAGAATTAGAAACTTCAACACAAACATCCAAAGGAATCAACTCAGTGAATAGAACAATCAAATTAACTTTAGTATAATATAGTTCTTAGATGTCTACATTTAGATTCAAGGCCCACCAAATTCACACAAGCTATCTTGGTATAAGATAATTCTCTCCTGCGAGATTCAAAGTTATAAGAGGGCCCAAAGATTCACACATGCACTTTCATGATACCTTGTGGGGATGGAGATCACATGGAATATTAACTCAAGCCTCCAAATTAATTTGAACATAGTGCAAAAGAATTACTTAACTAATAGAACTGCATATTAGGATGTTACGTTCAACAGGTGAACACTCAATCTTCCATTGCTTTAATCTCTCCCATGCCTGCACTGGAAATAAATTAAAATACTGAGAAAATTAACTATATCTATGTGCAAATACAATTCTTAAAAAAAGGAGTTGAAACAAGGTTGCAACAAGGAAAGAAAATGAAAATGCAAGAAAAACATCCTCACCTCTTATTTAATCATAAGCTTCTCCTCTAGTGGAAGAATCCATCAAGGCATTAACATTATCATTTAACTACAAAGAAAAAAACAAATAGTCATAACAATAGTAAAAGAGTGATAGCAAACATAAAGTTATGAAATTAATACCATGACATCAACATCCAAGGTATCCACAATTCCAAAGCCACCATTTTCAGGTATCTATTAACAAAACATTGTATTGTATTAGATTACAATGACTATTATTTATTGTTATTTATCTACATATTCAATCAGAAATACTCAAATCACCTAGTTTCGGGTTGTTACATTGATTATTGCTTTTAGGTTTTCTTGTTCCAACCATTTTTTTTTCCCTCACCACTTTAACCTTGATAACATTTTTGCAAAGATATCCATTTTTTGCCCAGTTATAATCACACATAGCAAAGCTTGAACTTGAATGACATACCATATATGATTTATTGATATCATGTTGACTCTTCACCCATGTTATAAAAGGATTTGAGTGGTGTAGTGTCACAATCCGATTTGGAATAGATTGTTCCCTTAGCCATGAATGAACTTCTATTTTCTCCACCTTATAGTTTCTATGGAAACCATTTTCCTTTACATATTGATGCCACAAATAAAAAATGTGGACTAATGAACACAATTGATGCAACAACCAATCCACTCGACGATGTGAAGTTTCTTGTATTGAATTCAAATGAACTTGTTTAAGATTTGAATGGTAGGACTCAATAGCCCCATTTGTATCTTGTTTGGCATGCTTTAAGCGACGACAACATTTTTCCCACATTTATTACAAACACCAAGGAATGTATGTTAATAGTCAACACAAATATACCAAAAACATGAAAATTAAAGCTACAAAAATCAAATCTATTATGTCCAATCATCATGCTCGAAAGTAGTCAATAAAGGTAGCTTCCTCTTGGAGGTCATTTAGGAATTTGTTGGCCTCCCCAAGTGTAGAATTTGCCTTTTTTTTTTACTGTGCATAACGTCACCTAGATGCTTAAACATGGCATGCATTTTAGTATCATCTATCACTTTCATTACAATATTTTTTAACCATGCCAATCTAACATGCCAAATGAATAAGTAGAATTCACATTGAAATATCTCCGAGAAATGAAGAAAACACATACTCATAGCTCTATACTTGATCACACCAATATCAACAACTGCATCATCTACCATGAATGTATTCAACTTCCACTCCAACATTCCCATGTGAAATTTAAGAAGTAGCATCTCCATCCACTTGGTGATGTCAGAAGTCGTAGATCTTGACATGAGAACCCATGTCACTTGAACACCATTATGTTCGAAATCAAAGGCCAATAATGTATAAAGTTGAAAATGCATAAAAATGAATAAGAAATTATTTATATCCTTGGATTATCTTATAAATAACAAATGATAATAAGAAAATACATAACTATATCAACTTACCTTAAAGCGATTTGTCCCGAATGTAGAATCCATTTCTAATATACTACCAAGACCATATTATCTCATCCATTCCAACTGTAGTTGTTGTTGAATGCCTAAAATGAATGGAGTTTGTCCCTCATCATCTATGGTATTGTCAAACTCTAAGTAGTAAAATACTTTATCAGGATCAGGATTTGTTGCTTGCCATATACATACACTTTGAGCATCATTCTTATCAAACATGTATTGGGCATGTTTCAATATCTTCTCTATATTGCTAATGTCATCACAAGTAAGAAAATAATTTCAATCAAACTCAAATCTAGATGACGTTACCTTTTCATGCACCAATTAATGATGTTTGTGATGTATACATTCAGCCAGAATTCTAGACAATAAACATATTTCTACCCATTGAAGTAGTTCATTACTAACATGGCATGCATGGTATGCCCTTATGCCTACAAAATCATCAACCTCTTGCCCATGGAAAAGTTTACCTATAATATCTATATGGCTCATCTTAACATAAGTGATCAAGGTAAGTTATGGTGCATTCTTAGATATGTGAACACTAAAATGACATGTGCAACCATGTCTTAGATGCTTATGACCTGGACAACTCCTTATCCCCTTCTTAGGAACTTTTGATATATCATAAGACAATGCATCAATCTCTTGATAGACTTGTCATCCGTATGAATACCAAAACCCGCAAGAAACAACATGATATTAACATGACAAAAATTTAATTTAAAGCAAAATTAATATACGAAAAAAAAGTAGTATAAAAATGCTTACATTACATATTCTAAGGATGTGTCAACTCTATACATTTGATTTCTAGTATTTTCATTTTCTTCTTTTGATTTTTTGCTAAAACCTTTTCGAAAGCTTGTTGGACACAATGGATTTTTTCTCTCCCAATAACAAACTCATTATATCTATTTGATTTTATCCAAGCCACATTGTTATCTCCAATCATACTCCAATCCAAACCAAAAGCAGAAAATATTTCTTTTTATGGATCTTGCACTTCAAGAGCTAGAAGTTATATCTTTTTCGAACACCTATGCAAGGTATATAACTCAAGTTAGTTTCTCATAATTTTTCAAAAAAAATGATATGTGACCTTGGAAATACTTAAAACACTAGATGGGAATCAAATGCCAATAATGTATCAAGTTTATTATCATATTTAGTTAAACATCTATAATTTTCCCTTTTCCTATTTTTATTAACATATAAACATCTTTAAAATTTGTCAACATGCAAAAATTCTTTTAATATTCATTATAATATCTTTAATGCTCCAAAACATATGAATTTCTCATCTAAAATCTCAATCTCAATGATGTGATGGTCCTCATCTAAACTTACATCATGAGTGTTTCTAAATTTGCAAGTCACTTTCTAGGTACATTATATTCCAATTGTTTGGTGCCATGATTGAATCAGAAGGCTAAAAGTTAAAAATTTAAGTAGTCATTGTATGAAAAATATTTGCATCTAAATTTACTAATATTTGAAAACGTAAATGGTGATTCTCTCTTCTCCTTAGAATCATCTATTCATTCTTATTCTTAAGCTTTAATAGTACCATGGTAACAAGGTGAATAAGATATACTCTAGAGAGCAACAACCCTACGAATTAACTCCAACTTTATCATGATATTTCAAAGAGTGAAAACCTTGCTTTGTCATGACCTTTTAGATAATCTTGGTAGAGACTACAAAACCCACAAGTAACAACCCTGCTATTAGTCTAGTTTCCAATTTAATAGACCACGGAAAGAAAAATAATAATAACAATAATAATTGATAACCAAATCTACTTTAAATAATAAACTCTAATTCGAACACTTCATGATGGCTAATAAAAAAAATGAGTTAAAATTTTAATTCATTTAAAAAAAAACTAAACATTTAAATTACTCATTTATTTTTCCCCAAGGAAAGTATCAATACAAATAGTCAAATGTCAAATGCTAATGGCTTATTTCCAAAAGACTCTTTTCCACATAAGGAAGTGATCTAACTCATTCTAACCACGAAAACAAACCGAAATAATAAAAATATAAAACGATAATAATAACATACTTCCTTCCCTATCTCACTCAAGAATAATAATATTTCCTTCTAAGAAAAACTATAATAAAATATCATATAAAATCAGAGTTTTATTCAAAGAAAAATATTAAATTATCATATAAAGTAAAATTTCTTTCACTATGGAGAAAAGTAGATAAAAGTAGATATCGAAGTTTTCATTTATTGTATAGTATGCCAAAAAAAATGTAAACTAACTTCGTTTATATACGATCGTTTTTTTTTATTAATGTGAAATCCAAATATGGAAGTTGTGCATGAGAAAGTGAGGTGGACATACCCAAGACTGAAAGTGTTGAAATTATAATTTCAACTGCAGTGAACATTTGAATAGCAGTAGCTACTTTATGTCCTAATCCACGCCCCACATTTATTCCCGTTCTTTTAAGCCACTGCCATTACCGTCTTTTCACCCTTTAACTATTTTTGTGTTCCCGAAGGAGGAAGATCAGATCCACCGCTGCCCCTTTACTTCTAAACAGCCGCATTAAAGAGCAGAATGGCTGAAAGTGAAAATATCCAGCCTCGAGCCGTCGCAGTATTTATCAGCCATGAGGTTTCAATACCACTGACTCAAGAAATACAACAAAAGATCTGATTTGTTCATCATGAGCAGCAGATTGTAGTAGACACTTCATCAGCGAGTTAAAGTGGTTGATGGATAAGTTATGACCCCTTCCTGCACCATAAAAAGCAGAAAATGTAATGCACTATAAAACGCAGACATAGCAGTGTAGAAAAATATAGATATAGAGAGTTTTCTTTTGTAACGCACAACAGTGCTAAAACAGTGATTTTCTGAGATAGTGAAAAATTGGTTTGTGGAACTGAAGCGTTTCTGTAGTAATCCCTCTATCAAGAGGAAGATGCTCTTCAGCATAATCTCTTGTGAAAATCCCTCTATGTGAGGAAGACAATTTTGTAACAGTTGATTTCCTGTTAATGAATACAAGTTTTTTTGTGTTGCTGAAACACCGTATTCAGAAAATAGGTTCTTGGCGTCAAAACAGAGTGTTGCTGAAACACCGTAATCATAAAATAGATTCTCGGCATCAAAACAGAGTGTTGCTGAAACACTAGTTTCAACAAACTATTTTTTTTTTTTTTTGTTTCCGCTGTGTTAAAACAGAGCATTGTTCTGTTCTATTTGTTTGTTCTGGAATTATAAAAAATTCCCAAAAACAGAGTATCACTCTCTGTTCATATTTTTTTTGTTGTTTTGGAATTTAAACAGAAAATTCCCAACAGTGGTATCGAAGCATCTTTCCACGGTAATTTTGTTTGGAATGACTAGAAATTCCCAACATGGTATCAGAGCTTTCCAGGTTCTTTGAAGACGTCAAAGAAGCTGAAAGAAGGTTTCTTGCTGCGACAAATTATCCAGCAGAGTGAAAACACTGTCAAGGTATTTTTCAGATTAGTTTTTTGTTTGTGTAGCTATTGAAGACAATTAAGTGATTTTTAATACATACTCAAGTATTACAAGAATGGCCAGCACCAACACCAGCGTGGGTATGTTTAATACCTAGTTCCCACAGTTCAATGTGAAAAACTATGACTACTGGGCAATAACCATGAAAGCTCTGTTTGCCTCACAAGATTTATGGGAATTTGTTGAATATGGATTTGAAGAGCCAACAAATGAAGATGAGTTTAATGGATTAACTCAGGCAGGAAAAACTATGACTACTGGGCAATAACCATGAAAGCTCTGTTTGCCTCACAAGATTTATGGGAATTTGTTGAATATGGATTTGAAGAGCCAACAAATGAAGATGAGTTTAATGGATTAACTCAGGCAGAAAAAGAGCTGTTGAAGAGCAATAAGACCCTTTTATTTTTATATCAAGCAGTGCATGAGAGTGTGCTTCTAAGGATAGCAGCAGCCAAGACATCCAGAGAAGCATGGAAAACTCTCAAGATAGCCTATCAAGGCATGGAGAGAGTGAAGACAACAAAACTATAGTTGCTGAGGAAAGACTTTAAGAACTTGTGCATGAAGGAGTCAGACAATATTGACTCATTCTTCACACAAGCAATTGGTCTGGTCACACAGATCAGGTCTCATGGAGAAATTTTTGAAGAAAGGAGGATTGTGGAGAAACTATTGAGGTGCCTACCCTCAAAGTTTGATGTGATTGTAACCACCATAGAAGAGACAAAGGATCTCTCAAATTTTTCAATTGATGAACTTCATGCATCACTGATAACACATGAGCAGAGGTTGAGTAGAAATTAAAATTCATCTCTAGAGCAAGCCTTCAAGACCTAGATGTCATTTGAAAGAGGAAGAGGTCAAGGCAGAGGAAACAAGAAAGGAAGAAGCAGAAGCCAATACAGAGGTGGAAGAAACAGTTCAACAAACATTCAAGGAAGAGGCAGCAATCCAAATCAGAACCAAGGCCATGGCAGCAACCAACAAAGTGGACAACATCATGCTCAAGGACAAAGGTACGAAAAATCCAATGTCCAATGTTATTACTGTAAAAAATATGGGCACTATGCAAATGAATGTAGGAAGAAGCAACATGATATGAGTATGATATGAGTAATAGATCTAGTGCAAATATCACTAGAGAAAATATCAACCAAGATAATGTGTTGTTAGTTTGTAATATGGCTGAAACAAAGAATGAAGATATATGGTTTCTAGATTCTGGTCGCAACAACCATATGACAGGAAACATAGCCCTATTTTCTGCTTTAGACCAGAGTGTGCAGTCACAAGTCACACTTGGGACTCATAGTAAATTTTTTTTTATGGGAAAATGAGAAGTTAAAATATTTACAAAGAAAGGTGAAAAGAAAACCATAGCAGATGTCTATTATGTTCCCGGAATGAAGTGTAACCTCTTGAGTATTGGATGACTTGTTCAAAAGGGTTACAATGTTTTCTTTGAGAATGATGTATGCACCATCATGGATAGATCACCCAGCAAATGTTGTATTGCTGAAGTGAAGATAACGAGGAACAGGATGTTCCCTCTCAGAATAAGGGCATATTTGAAAAATAAATAAGTAATTGCAGTAGTGACACAAGAGGCTCTCCAAAGCGTACCAAAGGATGAAAATTGGTTGTGGCACTTGAGATTTGGACATCTCAACTTTGGAGGTCTTAATTTGTTGGGTAGAAAAGGAATGGTAAGAGGATTACCATTGATAGAGAAGACAGACAACCCTTGTGAAGGTTGTATGTTGGGGAAACAACATAGAGAAAGCTTTCCAACAGGGAAAAGCATAAGGGCAAAGGCACCCTTAGAAATTGTCCACTCAGATTTATGTGGACCGATGCAAGCTTCATCACTTGTAGGCAGCCAATATTTTCTAACATTTATTGATGACTTTATCAGAAAGATTTGGGTTTATTTCCTGAAGAATAAGAGTGAAGTGTTTGAAAATTTTCAAAATTTCAAAGCACTTGTAGAAAATCAAAGTGGGTTGTGTATCAAGGTTTTGAGAACTAACAGAGGAGGTGAGTATATCTCCAAAGAATTTTTACGTTTTTGCAGAGAAAATTGAATTCATAAGCAATTTACAGCAAGGTACACCCCGCAGCAAAATGGAGTTGCTGAAAGGAAAAACAGAACAATCATGGATATGGTGAGGAGCATGTTGAAGGCAAAGAATTTGCCAAATGATTATTGGCAAGGATAATTTTAGGGGCGAATGTTCGCCCTTTGGCGAAATTAAGGGGTTTTAAATTTTTAGTGGGCAAATATTTTGTATCATAGTACATTTTTACAAATCACCTCAAATAGTCCACCTTATTTTAAGGGAGATGGTAAAAAAGGTAAATTTAGCCCTTGAAATTAGGAGTTACAACCTTCCATTCACCCATTTTCAAGAATAGGTTTTATTTAAGTGAATCCATTCGC
>APFE031198547.1:0-24027 GCA_000404065.3 Pinus taeda
TCCTGGTGAGTCCTAAGCATGTTGTATCTGATATAAGCCCTTTGTTCTTTCCACTTGGATCAGCGACAGCTTGCCCTATGGCTGGCGGAGCAGTAGGCATTATAGTCTTCTTGGATTTCTTTTCCATTCCACTTTCTTCTGTTTCTATGGAAGAATTCTGCACAGAGTGAAAGATAGGCGTAACACAGGTAACAATAACATGAATTGAATAGAATGAAATATATATATCTAGGTGCATTCATAACGATCAATCAACTTAAGGCGGCCTTAGGATCAAATCCGTGGATAGATCTCATGCCTGTTATTCTCATTAAATGGTCGTTACGACCTGTCAATCTCATTAATTCCAGTTGCTTCGATTAATGGCCGAATGATTTATTTGAAGCATGCTTTGGGTTATTTGGCGGTTTGAACGCAGATGAGCGGCTTTCCAAAGGATATGGCCTTAATTACGAATAAATCATATTAAACTGCCTTTATGACTGTTACTTTGAAAACTGCACTTTTTTACCCTTTACGTAATTGGGCATCGAGGAAATGTTAAGTTATTGCATTGGTTTTATTTGGAATCCCCGGTCACCGATAGCGATATCGCATCGCGTCGGGCATAGCTGGTAGGGCCGCTTAGGATTAGGGCATGGTATGTCGCCGATCACCGATAGCGATATCACATCGCATCGGGTGAGGGGGAGCTTCTTTACACTATAAGTGTTATCGCCGATTGCCGATTTCCGATTTCGCATCGCATCAAATCAAGGGTCGTTACTCATGTTACTTTATGCTTTACCGATATCTGATTACGATTTCGCATCGGCGAAAACCAAGATGTCCCTTAAGTTGAGCTTTCTTTGTCATTGTGATATGCGATATTGCGATCGCTTTATCGCAATGATAAAGATAAATCGTTTTATGTTGGGTTTTATCGATTGGTTTTATTAAAAAGGCCTTTTAATAATGTTTTCTTTTATTCGAACCTTTTTTGAAATAGAACTTTAAATTGATACCAATTTAAAACAAAAATCAAAAGGGACCCATTTCACATTATAATTTTGGAATTTTAATGATATGAAATGGGGGGTTGTTGTATGGCACAACACTACCACAAGATGAAATTTCAGAACTTGGAGCTCTGAAATTACAAAGTTACAATAATTTTAAGATTGATCTCCTAAAAGAAAGAAAAAGAGATATGAGGAGCTTTGATGGCTAGGATCCCGTAACTTGGATACTACAGGTGGAGAAATATTTGTATATACATGATGTGCAACTATTACAAAAGGTACATATTGCATCTTTGTATTTAGAACCAAATCAATTTTTATGTTATAGAGAGCTTTTTTCTCGTAAACCTCTTGTCAACTCGTCAATTTTCATAGAGGAAATGGTAACACATTATGAGGATACAAAGAGAAACACCATCTTTAGCCAATTAATAAATCTCAAACAAAAGGGTTCAATGATAGAGCACATTGAGGACTAAAATTTATTCTAGAGTAGAGGATTGATGTGTTCATAGGGACTTTAAAGGATAACATTCAACATAAGGTTCATTTATAGGAACCTGATTCGTAGGAGAAGGCATTCAAATTGGCAAGAAAAATTGAAATAAAAATTATGGCAACAAGGAATTCTACCACTCACAACTATAAATATGGAAGTGTTGCTTATCCTAGCCTTCCATGACCTACAGGGTCAACACCAGAACAATTGGAAGAAAAAAGAGAAAAATGGCTTTTGTTACAGTTGTGATAGCAAATACACTAAAGTCATATGTGTGTTGAGAATAAATTATTTCACATAGATTGTGAAGAGGAGGAATAAAAGGATCAAGAAATGTCAAAAGAAGAGGATATACACTAGGAACCAACCCCAGAGAAAGAAGAAATGAATCTAACCATATCTTGTAGTGTATTGATAGGAATTACAACTCCTCAAACTTTCAAGGTAGATGGAAAAACATAGATATTGAACAAATGTTTGGAAGTATAGCTTCGTTTCTTTGTATCTGATAAATAAATGCAATGGGTCAAGTGGTTACCTCTATTTGAATGGTGGTATAACGCTTCAGAAAAAATAACCCCATTTATGGCACTTCATGGATATCATACACCATCCATCACATCATCTTTAAGAGAAAATTATAAGGTTCAAGCAATGGAAGATCACATCAAGCATCAACAACAAGTTTGCCAACTCTTAAAGGATAACCTCACTTTGGCGTAGAATCAAATGAAACAATAGGAAAATAAACATGGCAATGAATGAAGTCTTTTTGTAGGTGACTAGGTATTTTTACGACTACAACCATACAAAAACATGTCCCTCAAGCAAGCTAATAAGGAAAATAAATTATCGCCAAAGAAATATGGTCCTTACAAGGTGTTGCAAAAGACTGGTACTATGTTATACAAATTGGAGCTTCCTACATCTTCCTAAGTGCACCACATTTTCAATGTTTCATGCTTAAATAATGTTATAGGTGGAAAGCTCTCAGTTCAAACAATATTGTCGAAACTTGATGAGGGAGGAAAAATCATACTGGAACCTGAAGAAATCATTGAAATAAGAACATGACAGCTACGAAATCGATCAATTTTAGAGTATATCATCAATGGGAAGAACTTAGCTATTGTAGATTCTACATCAGAGGATGATAATTTTATATAGAAGCATCCATAACTACTCAAATATTGAGGACAAGACTTTTTTTAAGGAGAGGGGCATGTTAGGTCCCTATACTACTAGTGTAGCCCCTTATTCTTATTAGTTCAACCCCCATATTATACCGTTGTGCACATGTAGTCTGCATACTGTTATTATTGTGCCCTATAGAATCCCACTATTGTTATTGTTGTGCCCTTATTATTGTTATGTCGTGTCTGATTATGTTGTGACCCTTTAGACTCCTATATATATAAATGAAGTCTTGTCATTTGTATCACCCAAGAATTGTTCATTTGTGTAATATAAAGGAGGTTGCCCCCTCGAAGACACTAATTTTGAAGTTGTTGATCTATCTCTTCTTTTATTTTGTGAGTTGGTTGCATAACACCAAATACTTGTCAAAAATATTGATACTATCTCATGCCCAAATTAATGTAGGTTTTCATAAATTAGCCCAAATTTTCCATCTTTTCAATTGGATTTAGTTCTTAAAACATTATTTTATTTTCTATTACTTGAACCTACATTTATTTTCATTTATTTTCTAAGTCATTTTTATTGTGTAGTATTATTATTATATTTTCTTCATTCACCTTCAGGTACACCCATGATAATGGATTCAATTATGCAATGTGATGCCTTGACTGGTTGTGACGATCTTGAGTACATTTTCTGCAAGTTGTACCTTCTTAAACCTTCATTTATTTTACCTAATTGAAACTACATTTATTTTCTATTACTTGAACCTGCATTAAGCCCATACTTAAATTTTCATGCCCACACCAAGTTCAATAACATGAATCTACATTCTCAATATTGCATGTTGGTTGTAGTCTTTATCTCTAGGCAATTCAACAAATGGAAGGAAATTACTCTTCAATAAATATGAAATTGTAGGTATGAATATATAGAAAAGGGCTAAAAATGTTGGGTTAATATCATGGATAATCAATACCACATGCCAAAGAAAGCATAATTCACTTCATATGACACTTGTTCATATGCCATTTTTTTAATTAGTTAATTTAATTAAAACGGGAAAAAATACATAATTGCTTTGGATTGAAATACCTTGGAGGCCACATTTCCCTCATTTGGCCTCTTACTTGAGCTAAGTTATGGAAAATATTTTGACTTCTTTTGTTCAAATCTCAAACTTGAATTAATTAGATAAAGTTTTTCTACTAACTTCAAGGGAATTTATAGATGATTATGGCGTAAGAGATGGAATGGTCATGTGTGGAAAAAGAAAAATCTCAAACCTATTTAATTGACACTAACGGTTTTTATTAGGTTGTTTATGCTCGAAACCATTAAATACCATTAACATCACTCTAATGCACTCAAACACACATTGTATTGAGTTGTGTTCCTACACTTACTTACACTGAACTATACAAATATTATTCATTAGGTAATGTTAGGTAGTGAGGCAAGCCCAACGAAAGATCCCTCATGTTAGATGTCATTCTAGATTGAGCTTGGGCCAAACATATCCAACTTAGCTTTCTCACTGTAATAATTGATTATTAAAAAGTATAGTCAACGACTAGATCAATATAGGACTAACATGTTGGGAACCTTCAAGGGAGACCTCTGCACCCAATGGGACTTGTAAACCTATAACTAATGCAATCCACTTATTTTTATGCATAAAATGGAAATTTCATTAGTATCAATCATACAAAGATTGTTTAGTCAACTGTGGGAGGAGCACATGTTTGTTAGTTTTTTGGTACAGTTTCATTGTTGACCATGGAAGGCAAATGAGAGGGAGAGTAATAATCCAAATTAGGTATTTATATTATATTCCATCCATATAGATCATTTTAGAGTGAAAATAATTTCAGAACTAGCTTATAACGCCATTTTTACTAGTAGGTCCCAATCTAGAGAAGTGGGGTCTAAAACTGTTATAAAACCAGCTCACAAAAAGATATAAAAGATAGATCAACACCTCAGAATTCAGCCTCTTCGAGGGGGCAACCTCCTTTACATTACATAAATGAATGATTCTTTGATGATTAAAATGACAAAACATCCTTTTTATATATAGGAGTCCAAGGAGTCACAATATAACCCAACCGACCTAACAATAATAATATAAAGGCACAGAAATAACAATAGAGGGATTCTATGGGGCACAGTAATAACAATATGGAGACAATAGGGGCACAACAATATTAATAAGGGATACAACTACAATAGTAATGGGGTAATCATTAGTATTATAGGGACCTAACATGTCCCTCTCCTTCAAAAATGTGTTGTCCTCAATGGTTGAGTAGTTCTGGATGCTTCTGTATAAAATTCTCATCCTCCCATGTGGAATCTTCAGCGGATAAGTTCTTCCACTTGATAAGATACTCCGAAATTGATCAATTTCGTAGCTGTCGAGATCTTGTTTCTGTGACTGCTTTCGGTTCCAATATAATTTTTCCTTCCTCGTCAAGTTTTGGTAATATTGTTTGAACTAGGAGCTTGTCACCTATAACCTTCTTTAACCATGAAACATGGAAAACTATGTGCACTCGAGAAGCTGCAGGAAGCTCCAATTTGTATGCCATAGTACCAATCTTTTGCAACACCTTGTACGGACCATAATACTTTCGTGATAATTTATTATCCTTCTTAGCTTTCTTGAGGGACATTTGTTTATATGGTTGTAGCCATAGGAATACCCAATCACCTACATCAAAACTTCTTTCACTGCAATGTCGATCTGCTTGTAGTTTCATTCTATTATGTGCCAACACAAGGTTATCCTTTAAGAGTTGGAGGACTTGTT
Organism: Pinus taeda; assembly: GCA_000404065.3. Taxonomy (NCBI): domain Eukaryota; kingdom Viridiplantae; phylum Streptophyta; class Pinopsida; order Pinales; family Pinaceae; genus Pinus; species Pinus taeda. Next base: position 5,453 of record APFE031198547.1, read on the forward strand.
GTTGATGCTTGATGTGATGTTCCACTACTTGAACCTTGGAATTTTCTCTTAAATATGATGTGATGGATGGTGGCTAATATCCATAAAGTGCCATAAATGGGGTCATTTTTGTTGCTGTATGGAAGGAAGTGTTATACCACCATTCAGCCATAGGCAACAATTTGACCCATTGCGTCTGTTTATCAGATAGAAAGCAACAAAGATATCCTTCCAAACATTTGTTTACTATCTTAGTTTTCCCCTTAGATTGAGGATGATAAGATGAGATATGAGCTAACTAAGTACCGAGGCAAGAAAATAATTCTGTCAAAAAATTTCCAGTGAAAATGGGATCTTTGTCACTTATAATAATCTTTGGGTTTCCATGTAGCTTTTGAATTGTTTCCATAAATGCAGTAGAAACTGTACTGGATTTAAATGAATGTGATAATGCACAAAAGTGTGCATACTTGGTAAGTCTATCAACTACCACCATGATGAAACTCTTTCCCTCAGACTTGGGTAAACCTGTGATAAAATCCTTTGAAACCTCCTCCCAATGTTGGCCTGGAATGGATAAAGGTTGTAATAGACCTGGGGTCTTAATTGTTTCAACTTTATTTTGTTGGCAAACCAAACATTCCGCCACCAACTTTTGAATATCTGATTTAAGGCCGTCCCAAAAAAATTCCTTCTGAACCCTGTGGTAAGTTTTTAAAAATCTTGAGTGCCCTCCTAAGGGGGACGTGTGCAATTCCATAAGAATCTTTTGTTTGAGTTGGGAATTCTTATAGAGGTATAAGTGATCTTTGTACCATAATGAATCATTTTTCCAGCTAAATGTATCAGATGTACTGGAATCATGTTGTAACTTTTGAATAAATGCCCACACTTCTTCATCATTCTTCAATTCCTCCCTTGCTTCGTTTTTCCAATCTGGTTGGATAATAGAAGGGGCACACAACAATGCTTCCACATCCTCATCCTTTCTTGAGAGTGCATGTGCCACCACATTTTGCTTCCCTCTTTTGTAGATGATTTCAAAGTCATAACCTAACATCTTTTTGACCCACTTTTGTTGCTATTCAGAGGATAATCTTTGTTCTAAAAAGTATTTAAGGCTATCATGGTCCATTTTTACCTTGAAGTGTCTTCCCATTAGGTAGGGTTACCATTTCTTAAATGCATGTAGTATTACCAACATTTCCTTCTCATAAATAGCTTTGTGTAAAAACTTTCCCTTGATTGGACGACTTTCAAAAGCAATGGGTATTTCATCTTGCATTAAAGCATCACCAATTCCATTTCCTGGAGCATCACATTCCAAAATGAAGGCTTTTGTGAAGTCCGATGTAGCTAAGAATGGTGCTTGGAACATTGCCTCTTTAATATGTTTGAAGGCCTTTGTTGCTTCTGGAGTCCATGGAAATGCATCTTTCTTCAATAATGTTGTTAGAGGTGCTACTATTCTCCCATAATTCTTAACAAACTTGTGATAATAACCTATCAACCTGAGAAATCCTCGCAGATGCTTTATGGATGTGGGAATTTTCCATTCCTTAATGGATTTAATTTTGCTAGGGTCTACCTTAACTCCTTCATGAGATACATTATGACTTAGATATTCCACCTCTTATACTCTAAAGAAACATTTGGATCATTTTTCATATAATTGTTTCTCCTCTAATAGTTGTAGCACCCTGTCAACATGTTCAACATGATCCTTCCAAGACTTCTTGTAGATTAGTATATCATCAAAAAATACTAACACAAAGTTTCTAAGGAAGGGTTTGAAAATGGAACTCATCAAACCTTGATATGTAGAAGGTGCATTGGTAAGGCCAAAAATCTTGACAAAAAATTCTTAATGACCCTCATGAGTTCTAAATGTTGTTTTCAGAATGTCTTCAGTCTTCATTCTGATTTGATGATATCTAGAACGAAGATCCAAATTGGTGAAGTAAATTGATCCATGCAATTCATCCAGTAATTCATCAATGACATGAATGGGAAACTTATCTTTAATAGTGAGCTTGTTGAGCTCCCTATAATCTAGACACATGCACCATGATCCATCCTTCTTGTGCACCAATACTACTGGAGCAGAGAAAGAACTTTAACTAGGTTAAATTATACTAGCCTCTAGCATTTCTGCAACCATACATTCAATTTCACTGTTTTGGGCTTAGGGATATCTATACGGCTTGATGTTTGGAGGAACACTTCCTGGAATCAGATGAATAGAATGATCATGATCATGAATAGGTGGGAGACGTTTAGGAGTCTCAAATACCTTTGACAAAAATAGAGGATTTCATATCAAGAGCTCAACATGCGCAAAGGTTAAAAAAAACAAAAAATGTATCCCATCTTCTTCATTGTATATTTCCTTCATTTTGGACTTATGTAGCATTATCTCCATCTACAGGGTAATGGAAGACATCATGGATATGTGATTCCATGTGGGCCATCCACTCTTCAAAATTTCCCATCGATTCATGTAGTCATTGTTGATTACTGCATATTAATGCTTGGTGATCCAAAATGAGGGCTTGATTGTGAAAAATGTAAAAAAGGAAACTAATAATTTCATTGTAGCCCATTTGGTGGTTTACATTGATTTGGTCCCCCAAGGCTTAGACTAAGTGAATCTGGGCTTCAATGGAATCAAAAGGGGTTGGATAGTCATCATGACTATTTGAGCCTCCATGAGGCAGGTCGAGCTCACCTTTGTTTTTTGGTAGCTCCATTGGTCGTTTATCTCCCCTTCTTCATTTTCCACCCCGAAGATGAGGATGACCATGCTATCTTAACACTAATCTCTTGGAGATAACTCAGTCATGGCCTAAGGATTTAGAGCTCTCAAACTGAAATCTTACTCTATCACCTATCCAACCCCATCGATGCTTGACAAAAGAGCTGAAATTCCATACTCTTGACTAGATGTTACTGGTAGGGTGGGTTTGTCCCTGGGCTCCAACCTCAGGCACTATAGGGGTAAGGAAATGAGTCTCGAGTACACAGAAGAAAGAAATGAATGTAAAAATTATGGTTTAGACTTGCAACTACTCATGAAGTTTTAATAAAAAATCAGAAGACACAAACCTACTCTAATGCTTTATGAAATTCAATTCACAATTTAGAACATCAATAAAAAACATGTAATGAGAAATAACATTCATGCACGCAATATTTTTCTTGGTTAAAGAAATGTGCTAAAAACCCTAATGTCTGCTTACATTAATATGATGAATAGATATGTATTACATTTTCTTTTCTCAATTGAGCACAACTTGCAAGTGAATAACCTATCTACCTACTAAATGAGAAGCTTTGACATAGAATTAGTTAATTTCTTACACTTATTGAGCCTCTATTTCTTGCACAATTCATTGAGAAATTAGGCCCTTATTATTTTGGAATTTCTCAAAAATGGATTGCACAATTCCCAAGGTTGATCATGAGACTGCATGCAACATATGTACACTCAAGAGTAGTCTACAATTGATGCACACATCCTTGGAATCTGCACCACAGTTGAGGAATTCAAATTCTCTACATACACTAGCTATTTTTGGCTAATTGATTAGTTAACTAAATGATCACTAAGTTTGATTAAAGTCCCAATGCACAACTGGCCTTCTGTTAATTCCTCCAATAGTTGGAACTTGTTTAACTAAAAAAACTTGAAATAGATGACCTTGATTGCTACAAATTTACAATCACACATGCTTAACTAAACTCTAATTCCTTCGACTCAAATTTACTAGGTATACTAGGTGAGGCAAGCCATGTCACACAAGTTGAATGTATCCAAGTTGTGTGTTGATGTGGAAATTTGAATTTTCTCAATTTAGTCAAGGAAAAATCCAATTGAAAATTTCTTGTTGCATTTTTCAACACTCTGTATCAGAAATAAAGGGATTATCAACCACCCTTATCCTGCAACTGTGGAACTCAAACTTCCCTCTTGACAAGGCCTTTATCAAAATGTCAACATATTCTTCCTCTATAGGAATGTATTGTAGCAACATTATTTGCCTCTGAACACAATCCCGTAAATGGTGATATAGGATATACATATGCTTAGATCGATTGTGAAATATAGGATTATTAGAGAGCTTAATGTAACTCTGATTATCACAATAGATCATAGTTGGATCCATTATTTGACCAAACAATCCACAAGTATCTTTCTCATCCAGATCACCTCACATGTTGCTTGACTTCCAGCCATGTATTCTTTTTTTGCCAAGATGAGTGCCACAGATCTTTGCTTCCTACTATAGAAGGAAACCGTTGTGGCCTCCTTAATGAAAATTCCACCTGATGTACTCTTTTACTCTGATCGAATCCTTGCCCAATCTTCATTTGTGAAGCCACACAACTTCACTACCGCTGTCGGTCTATACCATAGCCCAAACTGGGTAATACCTTTGAGGTACCATAAGATATGTTTTGTTGCCTTCCAAAATAATTTGTTTGGCCTATCCATAGCTTCGCTCAGTTGGTTGACTTCATAGCACATATATGGTCATGTGTTTACAAGATACATTAGTGAACCGACTAACTATCGATAAATGGTAGCATCCGCTTCCTCACTTGAAGTGGCATCCTCCTTCCATGGGTTTGCAACTCTCCATGTTGAACTTTTGTAGTATCTCATTTTCATTCTTTCCTTGAGACAAAAAGAGTTCCCCATTGCCTTGCCACACTTCCAACCCGAGGAAGTAGTGCATGAGACCCATATCCTTCATTTCAAATTCCCTTGCAAGGTCCTCCTTGAAAGATCTAATAAGGTGCTCATCAATAATTAAAATTATATCATCAACATATAAGACAATAATAATCAATTTACCTTCTACCATGATGTGATAAACGTTTTCATGCACTTCACTTTTGGTGAATCCTAAGCCGGTGAGATAACTATTGATCCTAGTGTACTAAGCACAAGGTGCTCATTGGAGATTGTATAATGCTCTCTTGATTCTGCACACATGAGTATGTTGATCAAAAGTCTCAAAACTGTATGGTTGCTTAATTTACAACTCCTCCTCAATAACCCCATTGAGGAATGTTGTTTTTACATCCATCTGGTCAATCTTCCACCCCATTTGTGTATCTAGAGTAAGAATTGATCTAATGGATGAGTAGCTTTCTACAAGAGAAAAGGTCTCCTCATAGTCAATTCCCTCAACTTGAGAGTAACCCTTGGTCACAAATTAGGCCTTATACTTCCTTATGCTTCCATTTTCTACTTCCTTCACCATAAAGATCCATCTCAAACCCACTACTAATTTATTTGTTGGACTTGGGGCCATTTGCAAAACGCTGTTCTTTACAATGGATTTGTATTCCTCCACCATTACATAAACCTATAAAGGTTTCTCTACATCTTCTTTGAAAGAGGATGGCTTACTCTCTACAATCTCATTCATTAGAGCCATGTAGCCAATGTACCAACTAGGTGACCTCCTCTACCTGCAAAAATTTGAAGGATCTCCTAGATTCTCCCTCGGATCTTGCACAAGTCTATCAACTTATCTGGTCCTCTTCCTACCTTCTCTATATGTTTCTTCTTGATTGGATGTCTCCACTCACTTCTCCTCAACTTGTGGATGCTCCACAACTTCCCAAGGCTCCTCCTTTGGAACTAAAAAATCTTGTTGTAGTGGGATTTGAAGCTTCCTCTAAATAGAGAACCACATCACTTTCTCATCATTAAACCTTATGTCCCTTTGAACAACTCTCATTTTGAGGGATGACAAGTACACATGGTAGTTGTGGGTAGTTTTTTTGTAACCCGCGAATACCCCCAATTCTTCTTTTAACTCAAGCTTCTTCTTTGATTCTTTGGAGAAATGGACATAAACAAAGGCTCCAAAAATCCTGATGTGTGATATATCCATATTTCTCCCAGAGAAATCCTCCTTAGGTGTAATCATGCCCAAAATATGATGAGGACTTTGGTTCTAAAAATACTCTATTGTATTGCATGCTTCATCCCACAAATGTAGAGGTAGGCCTTGGTCATGAAACATCACCCTCATTTCTCCCACAATGCTATGGTTCATTCTCTTAGCCACCACATTCTACTATGGGTTGTGAGGTGTTGTCAACTCTCGACAAATTCCTTCTTTAACACATAAATTTTTGAATTCATTTGACACATAGTCACCTCCATTATCATTATTGAGAGCCTTCACCTTCTTGTTGATTTCTTTTTCAACTATTGCCTTGAATATTATGAGGTTGGAGAATGTCTCATCATTCTTCCATATGAATAATATCCAATACTTCGTGAGAATTCATGAATACAAATGAGAAAATATTTGTTTGGAAGTGGAGGTTATCAAGAAAGGTCCACAAAATCAAATTGGATCCTTTATAGGACTATCTGTGCTTTGTTGTCCTGATCATGGAATGCGGATTTTGTTTACTTCCCCAAAGTACATTCCTTGCATATGTCATGCTACTCAAGTGGTCCTTTGCAGAGGCTAGTTTTTATTTGATGCATAATCTTTAAGGTGTCACGATGCAAATGGCCAAGCCTTATGTTCTAAAGTTCACCAACATTGCAGCCCTGCACTTTCTCCACCTTATTTCTTAAAGCAATAGAGTCTTCCATGTCTAGCTTATACATGTTATTCATAGGAACCTTGACGTCATTCACTTATCTCATGGCGATGTGTTTAAGGTAATCTTTTCCTTTATTGAAGATCATGCCATAACCACGACCTTCCAAAACTGCAATAGACATGAGATTTATTTTTTAGGCCTAGAATGAACATAACATCCTTGAGACTAAGAGGGGATCCTAACTCCCTCTAAAAGGTGACTATACTAACCCAAGTTGTGTTGTACATTACTTTATCCCCCATATCGATGTGCATATGGAGATCATTCTCCTCTAGGTCATTGAAAACATCTCTACACACTATCATGTGGAATGAGGCACATAAGTCATGGAACCACATACTCCCCATCACTGTGCTATCCATGCATACGATAAGGTTAAATTCAAGCTCTAACTATGAAGCCAAGTCTTCACCTTCTACTCTCCCTAAGGCATTTTTTTTCCTTCTTGCGTGGACACTTTGTGGCATAGTGCATGAATTCATGACCATGGAAGCATTTAATTTTTGACAAATATTTCTTCTTGCCCCCTCGGATGGTCTCTAGTTTGGTTTGATATTTCTTTCCTTTTCAGTTCTTTGCCTTTCTAACCAATGTAAAGTTTTCTTCATCCTCACCCTTGGATGAAATTCAATCTTTGGTATTTCACCTTATTTTTTCCTGTACCAAATTAGACATTAAGAATTACCAATTCAGTTATGTCTCCCTCTCATTCATCAAATCTTTGTACATATTATAGCTCTTTGAAAGACCCAAATGGGATAAGCTTACCAAATCATCATCTGAAACACTAACACCAAATCCTGCAACCTAATCACGAACTTGTGTTAATCTCCTTAGATACAGTGGGATAGTGTCATGCTTCTGCATCTTAATATTTTGAAGTTTATCCTTGAGTGCCAACTTCCTATGGTTGCCGCTATTCTTGAATAGATCTATCAATTCCTGTAACATTGCATAAGGAGTTTATTTCCCATAGATATTGGTGAAAATGTGGTCCTATGCTCTGTCCAATATTATTCTCCTTACCTTGGCTACATATTTCTTCCACACAGCAAAGTTCTAGACATCATATTTTCTTGGTTTCGTAACATCTCTCTTGATGTATCCTAGCAATCCATTGTCATCCCATACAATCTCCAAGTGATCCTTCCATGCGATAAAATTAGAGGTTCGTTACAAGGAATATTGGAGCCTCGACCCATTGAAGGTCATATTCTCATCTTTGAAGAGATCCTACTTCACTGAATTGCAAATTTGAACCTCCTAAGAAACAAATTCAAAATTTGTGCTCTAATGTGAATCTTGATCTGATACCTTGTAGAAGTTATAGTGTATATTTGCAACTTCTCATGAAGTTTTAATCCAAATCACAAGACACAAAACTACTCTACTACTCGTAGGAATTGAATTCATAATTTACAACATCAATCACAAACATGCAATGATAAATAACACACATGCACATAGTATTTTTCCTTGGAAAAGCAATCTGCTAAAAATCCCAATCCTTTCTTGCATTAATCTGATGAATAGAGATGTATTACAATTTCTTTTCTCAACTCAGCACAACCTACAATTGAATAACCTATCTCTCTGCTCACTAAGAAATTCAGACCCATACTTAGTCAGTTTTCACCTTTGCTTGAGCCCTTATTTCCTTGCAAAATTTCTTTAGAAATTAGACCCCTATTATTTTGGAATTTCTCCAAAATGGATTGCACAATTCCAAGATTGATCATCAAAACACGTGCAACACCTATACACTCAAGACCAGTCTACAACTAATGTTGCATTTGCTTAGAATCTCCACAATAGTTGGGGAACTTGAAGTTTTTGCATGCCTTAGCTATTTTGGGCTAATTGATCAGCTAACTGGATGATCACTGAGTTTAACTGAAGTTGTACTGCACCACTGACCTTCCACTAGTTCCTCCAACAATTGGAACTATTTTAACCAAAACAACTTGAGATAATTGAGCTTGATTGCTAAAAGAATGCGATCACACATGTTTAACTAAACTCTAACTCAAATTTACTGCATAAACTTGGTGACACAAGTGATGTCACAAGTTGACTACATCCAAGTTGTCTGTTGATGTGGAAATTCAATTTTTCTCAATTTAATCAAGGAAAAATAAAATTGAGAATTTCTTGTTGCATTTTTCAACAATGAAAAGGAGTCTCCTAACCCCATCGTTTATGATTTTTTATTTTATATTTTCACTTTGTCTATTATTTTTTTTCCAATATATTATTTTAAATGGTTTTTAATTTTTATTAATTTTTTTAACGTTTTTATATTATTTTTATTTTCTTTGTTTTAAACAAATTGTTTATTTTGTTAATAGCATTCTTTATAAGGCAAAGGGGTATAAAGTGGTTTCTAATTATTTCAAACAATTGTTTTTGTTAATGAGTGAGATTTTGTGATGCAAGGCAAATACAAGACTCCATGACAGCAAGGCAAAGGGAAGACTCCATGATAGCAAGGCAAAGGAAAGTCTGCATGGAAGCAAATCCAAGGAAAGAGTCCATGAGAACAAAAGAAAGACAAGACCCCATGACATCAAATACAAGGTTGTTGAGTCAATGACCTAAAGATATTGTGATACAATTCCAAGGCAAAGGCAAAGATGTTGGAGAGATTATTGTGATGCATTGATGAAATTTTTTTTTATTGATCATAAGGAATGAATGCTCAACTACATAGTCGTATGTTATCTCTATATTTTACTTTTTGCATTATGTTGATATTGGCGTACCTAATCATTATAGATGGCTGAAATAATGTGGTGGAGCACATATTTATGTTCAAATATTCCAAATATGAAGATCTTGGAAATGAATGAGTGGAAGGCAAAGAGTCAAGTCTACTCACTTCATATTCTTATGTGGAATACACACAACCAACAAACTTTGTTTATAAAATATGTTTTTTTTGTATGCAGAATGATGTTATAGAGTTGGAGAGTGTGTGAGAGTTGATTGTTGTGTTATGCATTAGTTAAAAGACACATATGACACTTATGTTAAGTATATTTGAAGGAAACAAAATGTAGAAATGAATATGGACGTATGTAGAATCTATGATGAGGTAAAACAACAAAATTTTGTTTCTTACTTGTATCAGTAGATTGTAGTATCCTTTCAAGTTGTGGCCTGATAAATATCCAGTTGGAGAAACTTTATGTAGGAGCCAATTGTGGGTTATATCCTATAGAAAACATATGGGATTTGGAGCTTCCATGCCTGTTGTAGCTTGCGGAAAGATTGAGGTAGCAAGCTCTTGTAGGTTGGAGCCTATAGAATATCAGATGTAATAATGATTAGGAGCTTTCCTTTGCATCACAATAATATTAAAATCATGATTTTCTCCCTTTAGGGCTTTCCACTTATATCTGGTGTCAATATGTGTTGTTATTCTGTGTTGGTGTAATGTTTTGGTTTGCTTATTAATTGTTGTTCACATGTTGAATTTGTTGGTCATTATTTGCTAAGATTCTCATGTAATGTTTCAGTTAATGGGTTTAATGAAAATAATTGTAGTGTTCATGAATGGAATAAACTGATTCATGACCTGCTCTTAGTTTAGTCAAGTTTTCATCGTATGTTTGGTAGCTTTGCTTCATCATCATATTCTTATGTTTTGGTCTTGCACATTGATGATATAAGTAGGGTTTGGCATGAGAAGTTTATAAACTTAGTTGTTCCTCATTTCAACAATTATTTAAGAAAAATATGGTATGAGGTGTTCATCTTTTTTTATCCAAAATAGTGTATAACTCTTGTGTTGTATATATTGGACGAAATTTCCTATTGAAGTGCAATAATACCTTTGAAATAAGTTTGTATTTATTTAAGTGGTCCTTGACCCACTATTTCCTATTTTTGTTCTAAGTATTTTCTAGTATATATTGATGATTTGTTCAACTACGCACAATTTTATTATTTTTAGGTAAAATAATGAAGTATTCAAAAGAATAGTTCTAAAGGTCCTCATTGAAAAATTACTTTTCTTATTACATTGTAATGATTTGATTAGATAATGAAGGAAAAGTATGTGTAAACTAGTTTGTACTCTTTAAGAGTTTAAATGCAATATATCACTAGTATTACTCTATGGAAGAATGATAGAACTAAGAGAAAAATTTGAATGATACAAGAAATGAAAAATTACACTCTATCATCCAAAAATCTAGTACCTTGGTTTCTTGGATGAAGCCATTAACTATCCAAATTATATATAAACTTGTATAGCATACCAAGGTTTTAAAAAATGTCAAACTAGAAGAAGCATGGATAAAAATAAGAGTTGTAGCGCATATCCAAAATGCACTAGTAAAAGCACTAGCAATAGATTAGTATGTTGGCCACATAATATGTTCTATACCTTAGGTTATGTTAACATGTTTGAACACTTGCCGTTATTAGAACACACTTGGACAACTTATGAGATGATATTAGCTTAACACCCTAACATAATGAAAACTTCCTTAAGCTCAACCAAACAGAAATTTAACAAATGTTGTTTTTTTAATGACTTAGTAAATATCACGGGAGCTTTACTCGAGAAACAATACCATACCACGTGTGTTCATATTAGGGGATATAGATTGAGGAAAAATTGACATAATATATTGAGCATATAATCATGGGTAAAGGGTTTTTATACGTTGCATATAAAAGTGGAGCTCAAAGTTAATGAAAAAATATAAAGGGGTATAAAAAATGCTAATGAAAAAATGGATACCAACAATATCTAGTGAAAGTAGGGATTTTCTAAATTGGGAAGGTGTATTGGGTTTGTATTGGTAGGGGGTTAAATAAAGTGATATTTAGAGGTATTTTCCAATATGTAGTCAAATTAAGGGTATTTTTTAGTATTCCACGAATGCACATGCTATGTCAAAGGTTCATTAAGTGAAGCCCCCATGGTAAATATGTTATCAATTGGATCATTTCTTGCAATTGACAAGATACAACATGTTCTCTTATACAATCTTCCTAATATAGTGAATGTGAAGATAAATATGAATTATTATACCATGTGCAACATGGTAAGAAACTATGTGAATTGCACTTTGATTTTCGCAACACACTATAGTGTATTTAATATCAGATCCTCCCATCAAGTTCCAAATTTATACCTAAGTTAATTCATTCAATCACCACTCTCTATTCAATCTAAAAACTATATAATGGTACAACTTACTGGTTATTACATGCCCAAATAGTCTAGGTCGACTCCAATATGGATCACCTATATAGAAGTTGACTTTTAACTATCCCAGACAACCTAATCAAACTCTATATATTCAACTAGTTGATTTAATTATGATTTAAGTTCCATTGAAAAACTGTTTTTTGCATTTTGGGGTGTGGATGGGGGGAGAAATCAGTACAATTTTCTAAGTTTCTCCTTCCCCACAATTTCTGAATCTTATATTACTCCATATCCCCTTCCCCCCAAAATGAAAAAAAATATTTATTTCCTCTTGTTTTTGTTTTGGACTTGTAATGGTTCTTTTTTTCTCTCTATCATTTCTATTTATTTTATTTTATTTTAAACTACAATTTTTTCATTGATATTAGTTTCATCTCCTTTATAATCAAGGAAAGCTATATTATGGGAAATAGGCCATACTTCAATGTTTTAGCATAAAAAGGTCTAATTGGGCCCTTTTTCCAACTAAGCATCCAAAGTTTACAATGGGCATTTTCCCATGTCAACAAGATTTTTTGTTGGAGATTTTGGTATGAGGAAGCTTGATAATTATATGATACTTACTATAACTTCTAAAGTTAGTGAAACATATTTTGTCTTTTTTTTCTTTTCCTTTTTTTACAGTAACAATGCATCTTTTAAAATTTCTTATAGAAAGTCTTGTTTTGAATAATTTTGTGAATAATTAATGAAATGTGCAATAAAATACTTCACATTAGCTTCATATACTCATATTCCAGTAACACATCCCTTTCGATACAGAAATTCAGTCCCAAGAACTAGTGAAAGAAAAGAAAAAGGTAAAATGGATCATAAACCCAAGAAATAGTCCCTTCCTTTGAATGATGAAAAAAGAGTGGCATATAAATGAAATAAGGCTTTTGAACATTCTATCTTGTTTGGATGAGATGACCATCTAGAATCACATCGTTGGAAGAAGATAGATGTATTAGGGGAATGGAAAAAAAAGTACACTAATTTATATTATATTTTAGAAACTATGGAGAATATTACTAGTACCTAATATACAAGCATTAAAATGTTTGGAGATGTATAAATATTCAAATTTATGATGATTTTATATATTCTCTATAGATTTTTGGTGATTTTTTAGATAAAATATTTTTATCCTATAAAATTTGGGAAAATATTTAAAAAAACAATTGGAAATTAGTGAATCTTTTATTTTTTTGAAAAACGTGGAAAATTAGCACATCTACAAAATTTAGCCCCTAAAATTTTCCATTGTTATGGGAAAACACAATAGAGCACAAGCTCAAGATTTATGATTATCCTCCTTCTGATTCATCTTCTAATTATTGATCCATTTCTCTTCATATGTACATATTCACAGAAAGGTCAAGTTGATTTCATATAAATTCTTGTATGTTTTCCTCATTTCATAGCTCTTTCAACAAATATTTCTTCTTTTTTTCATGATTGGTATGATCTGTATTTTCATGTCATTGTTTTCACTCTTTACCTTTCCAGAAATTCTCTTCCTTTTTTCCTCTTAATCTCCTTATATTTTAACTTTCTCATACATCCCCCTTAATAATAAGTTCCCGACACTACTTCTTTGTGTTCCTAGCAATTTGTGGGAGATACCTTGCTAAAATATATGAGTGATGGCTCAATTCTAAGAATTGTTTTTCTTGACTACTCATAACATAAATAAGGTGAACACAAAAAGGTAGGATTCATAGAGAAACAATAAAGAAATTCCTCAGACCCCATTATCCTTCCCCACTTGTGGTATCATAGTCCCTATAGGTACTCATGTTGGTTATTCTCGGTCATGATCATTATATTAAGAGTAAAAATACATACAATGTTTATAGCACCATGATATATCTATCGCATGATGGTCATTATAGAAAAAAAAAGTATCCATTCATGTTTTAAACAAATTTAACTACAAACAGTCCAAGGAGATTAATTAGGATATTACATCGCCCCCCTACAAGATTAACATTGTTCGCATTTTTATTTAAATAGATGAATGTCTATGATGTCAAAAATATGCTTAATGTCATGTACATATTTCTTTAATAATGATACATGAAAAAAATTATGTGCTTTAATATTTAGTAAAAACGCAAGTTTATAAGCAATGGGTCTCATTCTTTCCAAAATTTCAAAGGGTCCACAATATATGGATGCAAGCTTGGCATAGGCTCTATGCTCTAGGGAAATTTTCCATGGTTTCACTTTAAGATATACACACTCATCAAAATTGAATCTTTTATGCACTAGTTTTATTTATGCATAACATTTTTGTTTGTCTTGGCATGTCTTCAAGTTTTGCTTGATCTTGATGACTTATTGCGCCATCTCTTTCAACATTTCTAATCAAAGTGTGATTTTATTCATTGTATTGCCCCTATTTATAGGTAGGCTCCAACACATTAGGTTAGTAAGAAAGGATCCTTCTTTTTGTGGAAGTTACAAAAAATTAGGTTAGTGATAAAGGTTCCTTCCTTTGTGAGTATGAGGCCTCGACATAATAGGTGAGGTACAAGGCACTTAGAAAGAGAAAGAAAGGCATTTTTCCTTTGTGAGTAGCTTCGACCACCTCTTTTTTTATTAAGGAATATTACCTTGCGAGAAGGCTTCGATCGTTGATGTAAGGTGTTTCAGGTGTGAGGCTTCGACAAAAATTGTTAGTGAAGAAGAGTCATTATTGGAAGGCCCCGAAAACTATTCTTAGTTATAAAGGAATCTATTTGAATTAGTGAAAGGCTCTATTTGGTGAGGAACGATGGCACATTGTAAAGAGAAAGGATTCTTCTCTTTAGCTCTTAGAAGTAAGCTTTCTTTTTCTTGTTCTTTATGGATAGTACTAAGGTAATAGACTAGGACTACGACAAGTACAAAATAAAGTGTCAAGGCTAGTAAGTAGTACCTCTTGCATGGAAAACCTTACTCAAGCAAATGCTACCTTTCCATCTCCCTTTCTGTAGTTATATTGCCTTGGAGATCAAAAACTTGTAATCATTTTCTTCCTTTGTCATTGCCTTTACACATGAAGACATCGAGCCATGCTTATTTACGAGCATATTGATTAGACATGTTGTAGACAGAAATATTAGATTGATTAACCAATAAGCTACATGGCTCGAAGCATGCAATAGGGTCGCTTGGTTGGAAATGAATTCACAAAACCTGGGGATTGGGGGGGTGGGTAAATAGTCATTGTTTTTTATAAGAAGATGTGATGCCCATGAGATGTCAGAAAGAGAAGGTATCCTTAAACCCATCCCATGCCCCCATAATAGCATTTATAAATATATATTTCTTATTATTGAGGTTAGAAGCGGTGTTTCAATAAATATAGTCTAGAAATAGATTTGGTCTTCAAAAAAGGGTCTTTCTTCTCATACCCCTTCAAAATATATTGATTCCATCGACTAGTTGGACTACCCATAATCAATATGAAGTACATCTGCAAAATTTCAGGCTAAGATAATAATCCAGGGTTTCCCAAACCAAATGCTACCATGAAGCGCTATCTATAAAATATAGTTAAAACAATGAGTAGAGATCCTTTTCCCACTCCTTTGAGTGAGGGTGATTGGTCCCGCCAATACAGTTAGTGTGGGAACCGAGAGTGAAGTGGAAACATATATTAATTAAATTTAGGCATTGCCTTATATATTTTCAACCATATATTTATTTTAAAGGACTCATTTGTATTGATTCTTGATAAGAATTATTAGAAGAAATTTCAACCCAATGTAAGGTAATATTCTAATTCACTTGGTTTACTCATAATGTATACACAAATCATGTCTTCCATTACTTGATTTTTTATTTTTGTTCACCCACATATATTTGGATGAAAGGAAGTGCTACTATTTAGTTGTACACCCAAAAATAAAATAATAGATTCCAATTGGATATATATCAGATATAATTGCGGTAGGTATTCCATGGAACTTGAAAATTTCTTTGATAAAAATTATGCTATCTTTACTACTTTAAAAGTCAACATCATAAGGATAAAATGAGTAGCATTTCTTAACTTATCAAGTATAATCATGATGGCATTGTTTTGTTTTACTATTATTGGTATTTACATGATGAAGTCTGTGGTGATCATTTTCCATTTCCACTTAGGAATGGGCAGAGGTTTCTATAACCATATTTAGTGTTTATGTTTTGTTATCACTCATAGAAAACCCTGGATGTTGGTGAAAAAATCTAAGGTAACATCTAATTTCTTTGGTATTGAAGTTGGCCCCTCAATTTGGAAGGGCATCTCTCCTCAAACTAAACTACCCTAGGTCACAATGGTAGTAGGTTTGTTAAACACTATGTTAGGGTCCTATATTTCATAAGATGAGTTTCTTTGACCTAATGATTTATATTTCGAAACGTGTAAATAATGTTACATTCTTGAAATTTATTTCCAAAATAAAATGAAAATATATATAGAGAAAAATAAAAATAAATTGTAAGGGAAAAAAAAATAAAATAAAGAAAGAAATGAATGAAAATAAAAGAAAAAAGTAAAACAGAAAAAATATATGAAAATGTTCCCCTAGGTGAGCAAGTCTAAATGCCACCAAGAAAAGCCAAAATTGCATAAAATCTTACTCCAAGAATTTTTGTAAATAAAGCATGCAACTTTTTTAAATGCCACATTGTAAATTGTATAATTAGAAATAGTTAGTCTAATCACACTGTTTAAACATGTTTAGTATGAAAATAAATTTAATTAGTTTAGTGAATAAACCAATCACAATTGTGATTAAGTTTGATTATTGAAGTTAATCACACCATTTAATCATGGTTAACTAACATAGAAAAAATAATAATAATAAACATTATAAAAATGAATAAATGGGTGTATAATATAAAATGTGCCCTAGATGTGATTAATTTGATTTAAATTACTTAACTTGATTTTGAGTAAGTTGATCATGAGGTTGAACATGATTAATTTTTTGTAATGGTGTAAATTATACCTTAGCATGTCCAAGGTTGTAATAAATTTTGATGACAAAAAGATAGTTTTTTTGATGAGATTATTTATTGTGGAAAATCAATGGTTAAGGACTTCCTCGCCCGAGTCAATGGTGGGGAAGTGTTTTCGGGCCCCCCCGAGATCCATTGCACATTATCCATGGGGGTTGGGTGGGGGGGTTCGAATGCCCTACTAGATGTCACCCTCACATCATTTCACACCCCCTCACCTTTTCACTTAGCACACCCCACCCCTTCTAAAATTTGTGCAGCGTTGACCATTTGTTTCCCCACCAGTCCCTATCCGCCACGACGCCCTTCTTGACCACACTCACCGTCCACCACTTTAGCATATCAGACCCCACTCCCCTAACCTTCCTTTCCATTTAAACCTATCCTAAGGATCCATCTCACTCCACATCATAAATCACCATTTGACATTCCCCTACCCACGTCAGAAAACCGTTACACCCATTAATTTCTCCCGCTCCCTTTGTAGCGGATCTGCTCCCTATAACAGTAAAAGCCAAATGGTAAAAAAAAATGGTACTTTAAAAATAACCTTATTAAGCACGGTTAAACCAAAAATTCCTCTTTCTCGCATTTGCACAACCTATACAAGCTTTAAACCTTCCATGTTGTCGCAGTAACTAGAAAATTTCTCAGTGGCAATGATCAAATCCCTTTTAGACACCCCACTCCAGCATTCTGCAGTTAGCCTTCTATTCCAAGTAATCCTAGTGTTGTCGTCCCCTTTTTGTTACTTATAAAGATTGAAAATGCCTCCCAAGACTAGGACCCTGAAGGACAAGGGAATGAAACAGGAGGAAAATCCCATGCTACCCACTGCTATTGATCTAGATCATCTACTCTTAGTTGATATGGAGTATAAAATCATTAAAACTAACTATGAATTCAACTTGTTCAAATTTCACAGCTGGTTGAAGCGGAAATTTGTAGATCAAAGTGATGAATTGAATCTATGGGAGTCTACCCTCCCTCAATTCATGCTCCCATAGACCCATCACTTCCTTGAAATAGTCTCCTACTATTAATTTAGGTATGTACCCTCCCAAACGATGATTATGAGTTGAAATGGTGAAATTAGAACCACCATTATAGTCGAAGCCATACCTCAAATGCTCCAAGTGACAATTGTGGAGCCTTCTAAGCCACTTTTAGTAAACTCTTTCGTAGATCTCTACAAGAATGTAACCTTCCCTTAGAGAGCGAAAACAATTGAAATATTTCTTTATGAAGATCCCCAATTACCTAAAACAAACCCTTGATACTCATCTTCTATGTACCCTGAGGTAACCAAACAAATCATCAACATCATCTCATAGCTACTTGATCCGGATTTAAACAGGAACGCAATAGATTACAGAGATAACCATAAATACAGAGATGCGATAACCATAAATAATGAGATGCAGCGGAAATAACACTTCATTTCATTAATGGAAAATACCGAAATATGCTTACAACCAGAATTGGAAGTAAACCAGCTAGGACGATGGTAGCTTATCTCTGAGAAGAGATGTGCGGCTACATGTCTCTGAACTGTTCCGAACTTGTGTTACAATGAGGCTCGAAGGCCTATTTATTATTGAGAAACAATGGAAAACCCTTCACATTCCAAAACCGACCCTTAGAAGATGAAACGCCAAATTGTGGGCCCCGTTTTGGGTAAATTGGTACATCAATTTCCCGGGGTCGTAACTTTGGCATACGATCTCTGTTTGACGCGTATGATAGCTCGTTA
>APFE031198547.1:25924-87867 GCA_000404065.3 Pinus taeda
CCTTGCATGGACCCATGTTGCCCCTGGATTCCCCAAAAAACGTCGTTTAGGGCCTCAAAACGGCTCCGGAAGTTCAGGACCCGAAAAACTGCTAAAAATAGTAAGTTGTGCTATAATTAAGGAAACTGAAAATGCTGAAAGAGACAATTGTGGGGGTCCAAATGGGATAGGTGGGTGGCCACCAACATCCACCTGGATCACTACTTGGCTATCGCTCTAATCAGTGGGTTGATGAGGCCATTGTTGGCTTCATATCAATTTTTACCACTTGTGAGAAACATGTTGTTTTTAATTACAATGAATTTATTGTAGAAGAAATGCATGAGCGATTTGTGAAGTTTCCTATAGACGAAGATTTTAAATATGCTACTGTGTTAGTTTATATGTTTATTTATCATCAAGTAGACATGTTTCTCTTCACTTTATAGAATATGGAGGAGCATGGTACTACTCATTGAGTCATGCATTGGACCTCTCTGGTTAGGAAAAACTCCACTGAATTCACCTTCACATACTATGTTGATCATTTTCTATATATAGTTATTTGTATGCTACACAATGATTTGGAGCCTAGGGTAGGATCATATATTAAGAAGGTTTTGCATCTCACTGACCAGGTGAAGACATGTGATTGTTATTTATACCATAAGTACACTGAGATCAGACTCTATGGGTTTGGACTGGCACCCTATAGGCTATCAAAATTTGTTCCCATGAGATTTTCTCATTTGAATACATTATATAAACGATACACATTGATGACCTGCATTTTTTGGGAGCTAAGAAAAAGGCACAATTTAAAATCAAAGTGCAGGTAGGACCTTTTGTGTGCAATACTAGAACAACTGGAAAAGAATCAAATTTGTTGTTGAAGTAAATAAAATTAAAATTGAGTTTCAATTGGTCTTATGACACTTTTGGTATGATTTCAAGGTTGAGGGTGGAGAAAAAGACTACTACCTACACACACACACTCCTCAACAGAGATCGAGCAATAGGAATCGAGACTACTCGGAGGAAAACACCTTGCAGGAAACAAAAGAGAAAATTCTATCTACAACCACCTCACAAACACCCATCCCTCAGGAGAAACATGATAAAATTCCTAGAGAAGAAGAGTCTTCTCTAGTAATATAGATTCAGTCCAAGTAGCTTTTAATCTACACTAAGAAGCCTAAAACGAATCCACCACTAGTCTCTATACAAGAGGACGAAGGGATAATTACCATAGTCATGTCAAGTAAACATACTTAACCAACATCAGAAGACATATTTTTTGGTATAAGACAAGAGGACATTTTTCTAGGCTCTCCATCTTCCTTTGTTTCTCAAGATTCTATAGAAACACAACAAATATGGGAATTGGCTCAATATATTGTTGAGCCTAATATTTTTTCCAAATACAGGACAATAAAAAATAAGAATGATATGTTGAAAGCCACAACATAAACACAATTCTGGAAGGAGAAAACTACATCACAACACAGGCTCATTCTAGCATTTGATACAAAAAAGGGAAAAATGCAAATTGCATTCCTAGAAGCTAAAGTGCCAGCCCCAAGGAGTCCAATGGATTATAAAAAATTGTATTCATTTTTTATACACAGTGAATCCATCCAATAGATCAAATGGATATGCACAAACAAACTAGTGAAATGATGTATTATAGACTAAAACATTCTACCGTGCCCGCTTCTAGATACATGTATCGTTAAACAATACACAGTCACAACTAAAGCTGGAAAGTATTTCATCCTTAGCCAAGGATACCATGATCAACTGACTCGAAGACTTGGTGATCAAATTGGGATACAATCCCAAAGATGTAAAGACATCATAAGGGTTAGTGGAAAGAAATGATGCTAATATAGAAGTATTATGGAAACAACTAAAACTACCTACCACAGAAGATCCATAGGCTAAGGAAGTCAGAGATATGGAAAATAATAAAGAAGATATATTCCATATAATTATTGAAAAAAATAGTTAAATGATAGACATGGAAGTAGAACTAGAGAAACTTCTTAAAGAGAAATAGCATGCAACATAGTTTGCCATACTTCCACTTATAGTAGCACCAATCTCAATGGCGACAACCCCAGGAGCATCTACGTCAACTTCATCAACAGCACAAAAATCACATTATGCAAGTGGGCTTGTTAAAGCCATGGATGATCTGTCTATTCAGGCACAGGAAATTGTTAAGTTTAAAGCTCAGCTCAAGGCACTATCACAATAGAAGTTAAAAATTGATAATTTTTATGTGGTAGAGTTGCAAAAAACCCATCAACTAAATCCTAAAATTGAATAGTTTCATAGTGAATCAATTATGGATCAAACTCTAGCCCATTTCAGAGAAAATAAATGGATAAAAATCAATGAAGCCATCGTAGAAATATGGCCTTCCATATAGATTATTTTTTAGAAACAATAAATGATACAGGGGTCCAAGGAGGTAGTAAGGAAAATTAAAATAGACTTAGGACATAAGTGTGGGCATGAAACAACACTTATTAAATTCCTGAATTCCAAAAATGGAGAGGAATTAGAGAAGCTAGGAATTCAAGATAGGCCCAAGACCATTTTGGAAATGAGGAGGATGCACACCAAGAGGAATCTTATGCTAAATCTTGACATAAGTGTTAGAGTTTAGAAACCAGCACACATAGATTTCAAAAGAAGATCAAGGTGCTGAATAGGAAAGGAATACCGAAACTGATTGGTAGAGAAGATAGACTTATGAGCTTGACAGAGTACCAGGAGAAAATATCCACTATTGCCCAAGATAAGTCAAACTTTGTAGGTATAAAGGGTCACATAACAATGAAAGCATTCCTGGAGGCCTTAGATTTCAACTTGTTCATCCTCCATGAGTTTAGGAATTTGTTCATCATTAAACAGACATTCTAGAAGTACATAGATGTTGATGAGGCCTATAGAAAATTAGCTAAATTTTCTATCCCTACTAAATATAGATGGGATAAGTTGTGTGAATTACTTGAGTAATTTTTATATTCGACGACAAGGCAAGAAATGTACGAAAGTTGGAGACTCAGTCATCAAATGTCATCCTGAGAAATAGGGCCAACAGTTCCACCAGTTTGGATATTCCTATGTTTTTGTAATACTTTTGTAATTAGTTGGTAGATATTTTTAGGATTGTATCTTGATATTTAGAATCAAGATATTTTGCAATCTTTTCTATAAGTGCTTCATAATTCGAATCATGAAGGGTTGGGACTTTTTTAAAGAAAATGACTTGTATTGTAAAACAGCTCATAGAGCCACCATTGATTAGATTTTCAGTAATATAGTGCAATCATTACATGATTCTTGTGTCATTTTTATTGGTGAAGTGCATCTATCTTTGTCAATTTTTTTTTCCTTTTATTCTCATATATGATTCTAAAATCCAAGTTATTCTATGAAGATAAAGAACAAACTTTGTTTGAATGTACACTCTGTCTCTAGCTTAAGAATAATTTTTATGTTTTCCACTGAAGATTAAAATCAGAATTTTTTACTGCTCTATTTTTAATTTGATTTCTAAATCTTTTCTTCTCTTTCACACCATAAATTTGTTAGCATATTCCGACACATAGGAAATAATTAAGTATAACCTAGTCTAGTTTATAGTTAGGTAAAGTGTGTTTCTTTAGTATGTACTTTTTGTAACTTACAATGTGACGATCATGTTATGTTCTAGACATGAAGTGATTTGACGGTTCATTCTCTCCTCGGTATTACCGAAACTTGATCCATTACTTCACACTCGATTGGTCCATGATCTCTATTTAAAGAGCATGGAGGGTCATTTGTTAAGTGACCATTCATGAGAGAAGCTTATGTGCATTTTCTTTCTTTAACATTAATAAATTTCCTAAAGTGGCCATGTTGGCTCAAGCCATGGACTATTTCCCTCTTTGAGGGTTTTAACCATGTCAAGAATACTAGTGTATTGATCTATGATCTATTTGTGAGCAGTGTCCTTTGGATTCTATCTAAGGAACTTACCTTGTAAAATCGGAATTATTCTAAGAAGATAAAGAACATAGTTTTTTTGAATGTACACTTTGTCTTTGGCTTAAGAATAATGTTTATGTTTCCCACTGAAGATTAAAATTAGAATTCTTAATTGTTCTTCTTTTAATTGGATTTCTAAATCTTTTCTTCTCTTTCACAACATAAATGTTAAAGGATCCAATGAATTTTCCTAACATCCTCTATAAGTTTAGCCTGTAAACCTTGTATTTGATCACCTCAAACTTGTGACTCCATTTTTCCAATGACCTTTCTTCCCAGTTTCAACCCAACGAAACAAAAAACACAAACCTAAACTTAATAGCTAGCCTAATGCATTCAGTCAAACAACATTAAATCATAAAGATAGATTCGTCTCTGAAAGTGGAAGGGATAGATTTCCAATTTCCGAAGTGGTTCTATGTTTACCTTTGCAATTTCTTTCATAGCCTTAAGAAATTACAAAGTGATAACATCCTAAAAACTATACTGGGGACGAAAATATCCTCATTCAAAATTTTATTTTTCTTGTTCGAAAACTTTCTTTCAGCAATATTTCAGATTTATTTTTAAGAAATAAATGTTTTAGGTTGTAGAATTTGTACATATTTGAAATTATGTGTTTAATACTATGTAGATCTAGCTCCTAAAAGAATTCATAACAAATCTCATCCAGATCCAAATCCTCTAATTATCCTAGATAATCGTGAGAAATTGATAAGGAAGAAAAGCTTGACCGAAAGTCAAGGTGGTATTAGTCATCTGCCTAGAGCCAATTCTTTTCTAGAGGGTTTTGTTACCATATAAAATATTCAATTTTATGTACCCTTCAAAATCAGTTTGTTTAGAATCAAGCCTGAAATATTTTCCACTGAAACTCTCATCGATGAGTTACTATTAATACCATAAATATCCGAACACCAGTCTGTAGACCAATATTTCGACAAATAAGCTCTCTAGCAGTTTGAAAGATTAGAAGACCTAGTGAGAGACCAAGATCAATCTATTCACAAAGCTTACGTTCATCAATTATTTGAACTTTAATCCTTATCATTCTCTACTTCTTCTCCCATCACACAATATTTTCATCATGTTTCCACTAGTTCCATCTCCTCAACAATTTCCACTACCTCCCCATCAACATCATTGTAATTCAAATTTTCTTAAGCCCTTCCACATCTTCACCTCTTACAGGTTCATATGTTGTTCACCCTCATATACTAGTCATGGCAGCTTGATATGCTGCCCTAGTTTTACCTGCTCAATTACATAACATGCCTGAATAATATCAAAGTAGGATTCCTCAGTTTGATGGAATTGGGGCCATCACTATACAACATCGTGTAGATAAAATGAATGACTACTTTTACCTTCAGGAAGTTGATGAAGACAATGTGAAAATGAGGATTTTTTCCCAAAGCCTTAATGGAGAGGTAACAAAATGGTTTAAATATTTACCAACAACTACCACTCATGAACTTGCTACCTTTCATCAGTCTTTCCTCAACAGATGGGAACTAAAAAGAATCCCCTGCATGTTTTAAATTAATATAAAAATATAAAAACAGGCCTAATGCAACTATTGAAGAATATTGTGATATGTTTAATCGACTCTATAATTCCATTCCAGCTACTATAAAGTCCCCACTGAGGTTAGCGCTCATTCATTTCCTTGAAGGATTTGATGTCGACATGGCCTACCAATTAAGAGACAGATACCATAACACACTTGAAGAAATGAAAAATAACACTATCAAAGTAGAGGCTAATTTATTAGGAAAAAAATCCAAGCTTAAAATTGAAAGAAGGTTTACCATCAAGGAGGAACCTTCCTCCTCTTCATCAGGCTTAAAAATAGACAACCTAGTCAAAACAATGGAAAAAATTATGGAGACAATGACCATGGTTGATAGAACCCCTCCTAGGGATAACCTAGGAAATTCTCAAAATAGAATTTAGAATCTTAGAAGAAATCCACCTCTGATAGAAAAAGGGAATAAAAGGATCCTAATGATCGATAACTTAGGCCTCCTTTTTAGGAAAGCTATGTTGAAGAAGAAGTGGAACCAAAATAATATTTAGAGGAAAACCAAATTAATTTGTTTGGGGAGACAAGAATTGAGCATATCTTTTTTACTAGAAAAAAGGAAGATGAATTTATGCTTTCATAACTAGAAAAAATTCCATTACAGTCTGAAGAATACAAATAGGGTTATCATAATGCCATAATGGAAGTGCATAGGCAATATAACCTCATGAGTAGAAAAACTATTGATACTCCTCTAAAGAAAATCTCTAATACTCCTTCCAAAAACACTCTTGATAATCAACAATAGAAAACTGAGACAAATATCCCTTCTTCTAGTCAAACTAAAGATGTTCCTTCCTCTAGTCAATCCAAAGAAGATACTAAAAAACAAAACCTTGAAAAACAAGATCAGATGATCAAGGAAACAGAGAAGTCGTAAACCTCTCTCATCATAGAAAATGAATTACCCAAAGTTAAAACGTCAATACCCTTCACTAAACTGATGAATAAGAATGCATACATGAAACAAGTAATGAATGTCTTAAAAGTGGGAGAAGGAACAGATATTGTAAACCTCGTTGATGATAAGCTTGAACTATTGTTTGGGCGAGAGGTAGAAGGTAAACCCCAAGATGGAAATGTTCCCCCTTTCTCGTTAGTCTCAATATCCTTGATAAAATTTTTCACAATTCCATGCTTGAATTTGGTGCCTCACACAATTTAATTCCTCGGTCCATAATGGAAGAATCAGGACCAGGTGCGTGGGTTGTCAATTCACAAACTGGAAAAGCTGAAGGACATTCATATAAAATGAACTTTCAATGTAGAAATAATATAGTTGAGTATGAACCCTTAATCCTAGGAATAAAACTTTTGAAAAGATTAGTTGCCAAAATAATTTCAATTCATGGAGATTCTTGTAAGGACCAAGTCTATAATAACTATATATATATATGTTAGATAACTTTGAATTCCCAACCTTTTTTCTCTTCTGGTTGTAATTTTTTTGGTGATTTATTTTATAATTATATATATAATATAATATATAATATATATTATATAATATATATATATATATATAATATAATAAATCACCAAAAAAATTACAACCAGAAGAGAAAAAAGGTTGGGAATTCAAAGTTATCTAACACTATCTAACACATCCCTAAATTTTATTTCACTAAACATATCATAAAATTTACAAATATTTAACTAAGGCCATAAATAAATCATACAAAATAATATTGCAAAACATATGTACCATTCACCAGAAGATGAGACTCCACTTGATTTGCCTTCACTTGTCTTACGTTGTTGTCAGTCGTCTCCGAGAGTGAATAAGAACATACTTGATCCGAATGTGATGACCCACCAGTTAACCTACCAGCCTACTCCTTGGGTACTCTTCTTCCCCACGGGCCCCCGAGCTGCAATGGGGTTTTATAATGGAGGAATGCAATAGCTGGTATAGGAGAGCACTCCTTGGCTCAAAAGTCACCTCTCCGAAATCTTCTACCTCACCAAACTCACTATAGCTTCGTAATCACTGCTCTGACATAGTCTCATCCATGCAACAATAGGGTTCCCAAAAGTCCTTTCTCCCATGGTTTTCCCCTTCTTTTATAGGAGTCCTCATAGGTAACACTTGGCATGTCATACATAATTAATTATTTTTTTATAATTCAATAGTTTGATTATTCACCTTATCATGTGTCACTCTCTCATCAAGTGTCTCCAAAATTATTTACTTAAATTTTAATTTAAAACTAATATTTTCCTCACCTCAACAAGATTACTATTTCTTCTCCTAGCTGCCTCTTGATCCCCGTTTTTACTCCTTAATTTTGGTTCATTACTAAAGTCAATTAATGAGTCAAGATTTGATTCCCTATCTACTCCCTAATTTAACTCAAGTTATCTCTTAGATGGATATTCTTATGTTGGTTGTTTCCACATGGAAGTTCTCTACATTTCTCTAAAATTTAATTTATTAATCTATTTTAATTCACCATCCTCTTCCCTTAATTAGGTTTAACTATTTTGGGATTAAACTTTATCCTTACAATTATGTCCCTCTTTCCCCTTTTACCTAATTAAACTACATAATCTAGCTAATATTTCGCAACATGGGAAGTGTATAATTTTTAAGGTAACCTATTTTATTTCTTTCTATGATCCTCTTAACCCAAGTTTTATTTTTGATTTAATTACCTCAGTTTCTAACGTCATTTACCCTTGATGGAAATTTACCTAGTTTTTATTTCTTGATTAGATTTATCAATTAATTTATTTTTAATGATTCCAAGGGTGCCAAGTTTGGTCATGCCCTTCAAGAACTTCCCTTGAAGTTCCAAGGGTGCCACACCTAATAGTTTATTTGTAATGCTAAGGGTACCAAGTTGGTTGTGCCCTTCAAGAAATTCCCTTGAAGCTCCAAGGGTACCATACCACTTGCCCTTCAAGCATTCAGTGACTATGAGGGGAAAGTATAGGTGCAATGACATAGACCACTATCATCTCTTATGTTGCCTAATATAGTGAGACTAATGGTGCCGGAGATCAAGGAATCCACCTTGATGCACACCCCGTGTAAAATCCTCATCAATGACCGAACTTTGGGACCTGCCCTCATGACATCGTGATCTTCAAGGCAAAGGTGTTTTAACATTTCCAGCCCAAGTCACGGTGGGAGTGCTAGTGGGTGAGATCAAGGAAACTCTCCCACCCCTCCCATGTAGTTCCATTGACATTTACAACCCCATCACCAATATGTGAGTCATTCGGCCAAGAAACTAATCTGTGCCTGCAACCACTAACATGTCATCAGAATATAGAGAAACATATATAGAAAGTTTCAAAATTGACTTTGAATTTCAAAGATAAAATAATATAATTATTTTTTTCATCAAACCAGTTGTTGTCAATTCGTCATATGTGAGTGTATCTGGTGGTTTCCTGCCATACTCAATAATCATTAATAACAAGGTTTCTCAGTGTTAGTCATTGTCATAATAGCATCATTAACAACAACTAGTCATTCACATCATTGTTCATAGTAAGCCCGAACTAATGAAAGTAGGTAACATAGGGGACACATCCATAATAGCTATCATCATAAAAACATCAATGGAAACATAAATATACATCAAGCTATCAACATCGTAACATCAATAGAAATATACCTATTCATCAAATTTATCATCATTATGATTTTAATAGAGAGTATACATATCCTTTACTGCCATCATCATCAGAAATTAAATAAAGACCAAACTTAGCCATTTAATGTTACAATCATCATAATACCAAATAGATAAAATACATAACCATTCACGCTATCTTCATCATAATATCAATAGAGAACATACATAAACATCACAACCATGAATATCTCAATCACTAATAATAATAGCGTCATGTGCCCAGATCCTCAACCTGAGGTCCTCAAAGTATAATGTGTGGGCCTTAGGGATAAATAAACAGGAACAAAACAAGTTATAGAGATAACCATAAAAATAAAGACTCAGTAGAAATAACACTTCATTTCATTACTGTAAAATACTAAAAATATGGTTACAAATAGAAATGGAAATAAACCAGCTAGGGCGATGGTAACTTATCTTTGAGAAGAGATGTGGAGGCTACATGCCTCTGAACTGTGTTGCAATGAGGCTCAAAGTCCTATTTATTGTTTAGAAACATTGGAAAACCCTTCACATCCCAAAAACTAACCCTAGAAGATAAAACGCCAAATTGTGGGCCCCATTTGGGTAAATTGGTACATCAATTCCCCGAGGTCGTAACTTTGGCATATGATCTCCTTTTGATGCGTACAATAGCTCGTTAGAAATATCTATCTGAGCACTACCACTTTAGGAAGGGAAACATCAATTAAAGGACCCATGTTGCCCCCAGATTTCCCAAAAAATGTTGTTTAGGGCCTCAAAACAGCTCCGGAAGTTCAGGACCCGAAAAACTGCTAAAAATAGTAAACTATGCTACAATTTAGGAAACTAAAAAAACTAAAAGAGACAGTTGTGGGGGTCCAAATGGGCTAGGTTGGTGGCCACCAACATCCACCTGGATCATTCCTCCCCCTTTACGAAGCAATGGTCCCCATTGCATTGAGTTCCTCCCTGAGATAAGGAAGCTTCTGCTGAGCTAGGTCTCTAGTGAGCTATTCTACAATCTCTAATGTGTCCAAAAATAGTGGGAAGCATGGTCAATGACAATCCACATTGAACACTTCATGCAAGCCAAGGAATGGAGGAATGTTGTGCTTCAAAGCATTGTTGCCCGTAGCCTTGGTACTGGTGTAAGGACCATGTTGGAGTGGTCTGAGTTTCTGATGGGTTCTAGTAAGGTGTTCTCTCTACAGATGTAACCAAAATTTGTTGCCCACCTGACATTTGTGTGGTACCCCTGTGAGTGAGGAGAAGTTGTTCCTATGTTCTATCATGATCGTATCCCTTTGCTGATGCGGTTGTGTGGACAAATCCTTTGCAGGGGTCTTGGATGTAGCAACAATCTTCCCCTTACTTTGGGAGTGAACCAGATAGAAAATGAATTTCCTAGTCTAGGAGATGAGCTTGCTGCCTTTCTTGGCAGTGACCAAAGAGGTGGCATTAGGTGGGGCTACCTCTGCTATCATGTATAATGAATTATCCAAAGAGATAATGATAGCAAGGACTTGACTCATACACAGCATGTCGCCTCCACAAGTATGGCTAGCCTAATAGTACATCACAAACATATAGAGGTGTAACATCACACAATACCTTATCTATGAAGGGCTTGATGCTGTAGGGAAGGCGGCATTGTTGGCAAACTTTGAGATTTCGTCCTTCGTGAAGCCACTCGATACTGTATGCCTATGAGTGTGGTGTAGTTGGTAGGCCCAAGAACTTCATGACCTCTACTAAAACAAGGTTCTTTTGGCTGCCATTGTTGATAATGAATTGCAGTGGCAAACCCTTCACCCACATCTGTGAGTGGAAAAGATTCTCCCCCTCCTCTGGGTCTTTGGGCTCATACTTCTAGATCTTGGTGGTGGAAACAGTGGCACTGGGATCCATATCAATGATGTGCTTCCCTTTACCATTCCCCTTGTCGGGTTCTGGCATAAGGTTGGAACATGCATCTGATTCGGAAGCCTTCAACTCAACCACCAACAACTGCTTGGTCTGACACTCACTTGTGTTATGAGTGGGACTCTTGTGGAACTCACACCACTTTCCCATGTCCTTCTTTGGCTTCATGGTGTTGTTCTATTCTTGCAGCTTCGATGGGTTGTCTCCAGTCACCCTGCCTTAGCTTTTTCCTTTGGGCTTCGGTTTTGTAGATCCAAAGTCTCGCTTCTTCTGTTTGAACTTTTGCTCGATTTTGATAGCGTATCGATATGCCGTGCTAAGCGAGGAGATGTTCAGGAACTCCATCTCTTCCTGGATGTATCTGTGTAGGCAGCCACAGTATTTGAGTACCAGATGCAAATCAAAATCTTTAATACCCAAATGTGTGTGAAGGGTGTGAGAAATGTTTGTGAACTCAGGCACATCCTGGTCCCGTCCCTGTCTCAACATGGTCCATTTGATGTATTTGTCCTCATAGCTTTTGCAAGGGTAGTACTGATCCTTGATTGCATCCCAAAATGAATCCCAAGTGGGTGTGATTGAAAATAGTGAGCCCGTACTTTCATTCTTCTACTCGCAATAGGTTTCCCACAAGTCCTTGACGTGGGGGGCTACTTTGAGAAGAGCGAAAACAATATTTTCCCAACTTGAAAATTCATGAACAGAAAAATACCCATCTAGCAGATTTAACCATTTATCTACCGCATTTGCATCTATTTAACCCTTGAATATGGGGATTTCAAAATTAACTTGTACCTTAAATGATGTGGCATTTCCAGAGTAGCTGTTGGAAGTCCATGCATCGCCTCTGGGTATCCATTGAAGGATCTACACAAAGCTATCCATCATCGCATTCCTTTGCTGCTTGAGGGCTTCTTTGAGCAAGATTTTGATAGGATCTCCTGTCCCCTCGTCTTTATTCTCATCCACCATGGGAGTCTGTCGAGATTTGCGACACTGGTCTTGCAAAGGTTTGACCAGTTCAAGCTCTAACTCCTTATATCCTGACCTCATTGGGGACATGCAAAGAAAAACAGAGAAAAAGCAGACTGCTCTTATACCAATGATCCGGATTTAAATAGGAACACAACAAATTACAGAGATAACCATAAACATAGAGATGTAGTGGAAATAACACTTCATTTCATTACTGTAAAATACTGAAAATATGCTTACAAACAGAAATGGAAATAAACCAGCTAGGGCGATGGTAGCTTATCTCTGAGAAGAGATGTGACAGCTACATGTGTCTAAATTGTGTTACAATGAGGCTGGAAAGCCTATTTATTGTTGAGAAACAATGGAAAACCCTTCACATTCCAAAACCTAACCGTAGAAGATGAAACGCCAAAATGTGGGCCCCATTTGGGTAAATTGGTACATCAATTTCCCGAGGTCGTAGCTTTGGCATACGATCTCTGTTTGACGCGTACAATAGCTCATTTGAAAGATCTATTCGAGAACTACCAATTTGGGAAGGGAAACATCAGTCAATGGACCCATGTTGTCCCCATATTTCCCAAATAACATCATTTAAGGCCTCAAAACGGCTCCAGAAGTTTAGGACCTGAAAAAATATTTAAAATAGTAAACTATGTTACAATTTAGGAAACCGAAAAAAACTAAAAGAGACATTTGTGGGGGTCCAAATGGGCTAGGTGGGTGGCCACCGACATCCACCTAGATCATAGTGTCATATCACTGTCAGTCAACTAGAGCAGGCACTACATACACCCCCTCTTAATAATAGACTTCGTCTTGAAGTCCTTGGAATAGGAATGGAAAATGGTGATGCATCTCCTAGACGTCCTCCCAAGTTGTTGAAATCAGACTATAATTGTCCCACTAGGCCTTGACCTAGTCAACTAACCGTCATCTAATCTGTAAAGTTCACTGGTCCAGTATGCAAACTAGTTTGGTCGTGACTATTCCCTCATCCGAAACTTTCAAATGACCAAAGTCAATAACATACGAAGGATCTGAAATATAAAGAAGTAAAACATAAACATGAAACACATCATACATATGTGCTAAACATGGAGGTAAGGCAAGCTTATATGCCACTAACCCTTTCCTTTCTAAGATTTCAAAAGGTCCCACAAACCATGGAGACAATTTTTCTCGCTTTCCAAATTTTATCGAGCTTTTTTGGGGCCTTACTCTCAAGAACACCCTATCTCCCAATTCATAACTTTGGTCTACCCAATGAGCATCAACATAGCTCTTTTATAAATCTTGCACTTCCTTTAGCCTCTCCCTAATCATAGTCATTTGTTCTTCCATATCTTGCACTACTTCTAGTCTTATTAATACTCGGTCCTCTAGTTGGTCCCAACTGAGAGGTGTTTTGCAAGATTTTCCGTATAATAATTCAAATGGAACTATCTTGATGGAACTCTAATATCTATTATTGTAGGAAAATTCCACGAGGGGTAAGAACTCGTCCCATCTCTTTTGTTGGTTCATCACATACATCCGAAGCATGTCTTCGAGAATTTGGTTAGTCCTTTCTGTCTGCCCATCTATCTCAGGGTGATAAGAAGTGCTAAAGTTCAATTGGGTTCCCAAGGCTTCTTGGAAACTGGTCCAAAACCTTCCTGTAAAGACTACTCCCCTATCAGATATGATCTTCCTAGGCACTCCATGCAGTCTCATAATCTCATCAATAAAACTCTGCCTATTTCTTATGTCTTATATGTAGTCTTAACTAGTATGAAATGGGCGCTCTTGGTCAACATGTCCACCACTACAAATATGGAATCATGTCTTCTTAAGGTCATTGGTAGTCTAACAATGAAGTCCATTGTTATAACTTCCCATTTAGATTTTGGTATCTAATGGGGTTGCAATAATCCTACTGGATGTCTCTGTTCAACTTTTACATTGTTGACACTCTAAGTATATTGCTACCAAGTTTACGATGTCCTTGCTCATCCCTTTCCAAAAGAAGAGTGGGTTCAGGACCACACTCATCTTCTTAACACTAGGGTGTGCCATGTATACTGCGTGATGTGCTTCATTCAAGACTAACTGGCATATATCTACATTTGGTGGTACATATATCCTTCCCTGAAATTGTAGTAGCCCATCGTTATCAAGGGAGTATTCTTCATATTTTTGGACCCTCATTTCATCCTCCCTCAAAATTTTTCTAACCTCCTGGTACCAGGTGTCTTTAAATTGTAAATCAAGCAGTTTCTCCCTCAAATTTGTCTTTAAGAGAATCACTGAAAATATCTGAGGCCTCTTACTTAAAGCATCAGCCACCTTATTTACCATTCCTTTTATGTAAGTGATATCAAAATCATATTCACTAATTAGCTCAGACCATCATCTTTGTCTTGCATTTAAGTGGTCTTGAATGAAATATGTGTTGTAGGCCATAATGGACAGTCCTAAGATCAAACTTGTTTCCTAGAAGGTAGTGTCTCCAAATATTTAGTGCATAAACAATGGTTGTTATCTCTAGATCATGGGTTGCATAGCTTTCTTCATGGGTTCTAAGTTTCCTTGATGCATAAGCTATTACTCTTCCTTCTTGCATCAACACACAACCCAACCCTGCCTTGGAGGCATTAGTGCAAACAAAAAATTCTTGTTCCATATCTGGCACCTTCAAAATTGGTGTTGTCGTTAATAACCACTTTAACCCTTTGAATGCCTCTTCACATTTTTCAGTCTAGATGAATTCTTTTTCTTTCTTTGGAGCTCAGTAATGGGGCTTTCTATCTTCGGAAAACCCTTCAACAAATCTACGATAATACCCTACCATGTCCATGGAATGTCGTATTTCATGAAAATTGGTTGGTGTTGTTGTGGATGATAAGTTTGTTGAGGTACCCTGTGATTCCCTCTTGGTAATAAATTGGAAAATGAACACCCCTGCATAAAATATACTTTTTAACCCCTCTTTCAGCACATATAACAACAGAGTACATCAACCATAACAACACTTTGAACATAAATAATATATATTCTTCTATTCAAAAAAATTACATATATAAAACCATAAATCAAATGATTTATGAAATTCTAGACATTAAAAACAATCAAAAAATAAAATAAATAATATATACTGTTCCATTTCAAAAATTTTACATATATAAAACAATAAATCAATGGATTATGAAATTTTAGAAATTAGAAACAATCAACCAGTAAAAGAAATATATAGACAACAAAATGAGGCTACTCTTTATTTACTTAATAAGTATGAATATATGAATAAATTCATTATAAAAACATTATTTTATAAAGTCATACTCAGAGCTTATTATACATCACAATTAATTAATTAATTTATTAATAAATAAATAAATTTAGAATTGGGTTTATATCCGAGTAAATTGTACATCCAACTACATACAAATTGTAGACTACCAAGTGAGAACTCACCATATAGACATATTCAAAGTATACACCCAAATAAGTGACAATTGGCAAATACATAGAGTCTGTAATAATTTAGTTGTAAACTCAAATACACCATACACCCAACCACATACAAAATTAGATACCAAATAACGGGTATGGGATATTCTCATATATATGCATAGAAATTTATTTTTTTCAATCTCGATACTATACACAATATTAGATTATAAATTATAAATATAAAAAATAATTTTATAATTTTCTTTTTATATTAGGTGGGTGAGATTATTTTTATTTACTTAATTTAAATGGATAATTATATTTCATCATCATCTCTTGATTTCTGAACTGTTGGGCTGAACCAAAGATCTAAATTGATATTAAAGGGAAAAGATTTCGATGTAACAAGGAGAATGAAAATCGTGGACAATGTTAATTCATAAGAAGTTAAATTTCTAAATAGTCATCACGAAACAAAATTAGAACGACAATATTGGACTTTTCAAATCAAAGTTTGCTCAAATTCCTAAATTTTCCTGGAGCATTATTGTAAATGGACATTATTTTATGTTTTTGAGAACAAAAAAATGAATTTGGGAACTGTGACTTCTTTAAAGAACAAATAGAAATATGGCACAAATGGGTTATATGTGTCAATCAACGTGGGTTATACAAAAGAAGATCTAATGCTGCCTAGCAATTTTGTAGGTCACTCATTATTGCACTTCCAGTTCAACGTCAGTTCAAGAAACCCTTTATCTTGAATATCTAATATCACTACTAGATTTGATGAAAGCATAGGTGTCTTCAATGCCAAAGAGCGTTGAAGAGTTAAGTGAGCAGGAACGGTTCAAATGTCTCATACAGATGCTCCAACAAAATGTTTTTTTATATATTTTTCATGAAAATAAATGTCAAGTTTATCCTCAAAACTAGATGGGTGATACGAAACACAAAAGCCCTGGATCAATTCAAAAATATAAATAATTGTTCTTACAAGTCTCTAATGCTTTTGTTTTAGCTTTTTCTTTTATCATTTGATTTAGGGTTCTAAATGATTTATTTAAATATTAAACCCTTACATTGATACTTGGGAACTAAGAGCTAGACATTGATAAAAGGTTTTGGTATTCAAACGACATTACCTCAAATAGCGAGACTCGATGTGAACAACTCGGCTGTGATGAAAAGTGAAGAGTGTGACTCGAAGTCAACAAAATTTTTGGCAAAAAAAAAAAACTCAGGAAACAAAAATATTTAGCCAGAAATAGATTGTTAATGAATGTATTGATCCCACAGGAATTTTGATGAATCGAGAAGCTTGTCAGAAAAAAATTGGAGGACCGAACTTCCAACGAGGAAAGATGAAAGAATATCACTATAATTGATAGGGATCATCATATCGGATCCAATATATTTTCCAAATCCAACTTTGGTTTTGAGTCTAACAAAAATCAGGAGCTATTCCAAAGTTCAGAGATTTTGCCACGATTTTGTCATAATGTGTTATTACCTAGTCGTGTCTCCTCGACAGTGGACATGGTTTTGGCGCGGAGCCGTGTATGATTAGTGAGTTGATTCCATCTTGCTTCAATGTATGGTATGGTCCTCCTTGTTGAAATTAGAAGTTGGCTTTCAAGGCTATTTTTTCCAAAGTCACTCGTAACTTTGATCTGCTCACTTTCCATTTGAACTCATGTCATTCGAAAGGGGAAAACTACAACTGGAGTGTAACCTTGGCGGGAAACTCCTCGATCTCAACAATGAACCCAACGCTTACCTGGAAATTTTTCCATAGTTTAAAAGCTAAGCTGGGAATATTACTAATCTTTAGATAGTAAATTTGCAATATTTACGTAATATTAAAATCATGAATACATCTTTTTTTCTCTTTTATATTGTTCCTCGATGCATTTTTCAACAATTGTGGACCACCATAGTCACTAGGTATGTTCAAAATGGACCCACAAAGGAATTCTTAAAACTATTTGGGCGGATGAAAAGAGCACAAATGAGATTGAATGAATTCACTTTTGCCAGTGTGGTCAAGGCAGGCACCAGAATTGCGGCTCTAGAGGAGGGTAGAAAGGTTCATGCTTCTATTTTCAAGACAGGATTTGGTTCATATATCTTTGTAAGCAGTGCTCTTGTTGATATTTATTCCAAATGTTGTGTTGTTGATGAAGCACAAGAAGTATTTGACTATATGCCTGAAAGGAATGTCGTTTCATGGAGTGGGATGATTTCAGGATATGCTCTGAATGGGAAAGATG
Organism: Pinus taeda; assembly: GCA_000404065.3. NCBI lineage: Eukaryota > Viridiplantae > Streptophyta > Pinopsida > Pinales > Pinaceae > Pinus > Pinus taeda. Next base: position 43,750 of record APFE031198547.1, read on the forward strand.
AAGAGGCTCTCAAGGTGTTTTGGAAACCATTGATGATGGGGTTGAGGCAAAATTATTTTACTTTCTCGACTATTCTTTTGGTTTGTGTGAATATATCGATTCTTGATCAAGGCAGGCAGGTTCACTGCCTCGGCTTACAATTTGGATTTGATTCATATATTTTGTGGGCAAGCTAGGTTCACATATGTATCATTCTACTTCAACGAATGTTGAGGATGTGATTATGGTAGATAATTTTGACAAGAGAAAACACCTTCAAAGTTTTGAGGTGTAAATCTTATGTAAACTGAGTTTTCCCATTGGAACACTTTCCCAGATAATATCCCATTCAGAAATGCTTTTGCAAAACCAGAAAGGTCAAAATTGTCAAAAACTCCATGCCTATTTATGTTCTTGGTTTAATTCCTGTCATTTCAATTTTTGAAAAGAGCTCAAGGGCCTCCTTCTATAGCCCATGTTGTGCACATCCTACAATCATCGTATTCCATATAACCAAATTTCGTTAAGGCAATTTGTTAAACAGTTGACCTGCCTCTTTTATACACCCACAATGGACCAACCCTATATATATTTTTCTTATTTTTTTAATTCCTTTTATCACAGGTGAGACGCATTCCCTTGGAACACTTTACTCCTTAACAATTTTTTTCTTAAGTTTTGTACCATTCTAGTCAAACTTGCAATCATTCTAAATCAAGCTCTTAGTTTTAGCTGTGTGGGATTTTCTACACTCCTACTAAGGGAAAAATCACCAGCAAGTAAATCAGAAAAGAAATGGAACACATCTACATTAGGATTCTGGGAATCATCAATTGTTTTAATCTCAAATTGCTAAAGGACATGAACTCGGATGCTACTGAATATTCATCTTTAAAACAAAAAACAAAATGCTATAATACACAAGTTACAACAAAATAGTAACACAATATGGAAGATCAGTGGTCTGCAAATGATCTACAGGCAATATTTCATGATGATGCAGTACTAGTATTCAAGGGACGTTCAACCACTAACAAAAGAATGGACATATAATGTCAAACTTTAAGAAAATTATAAATAGCTTGAGTGTTAAAAATAATGAAATATGTCTTATGAAATGGGTTCCTATATTGCACTGCTCGTATTTAGTTGCAGGGAAAAACCTTCTTTATATGATAGCTACTTTTTATCTTCAAAATTTGTCCAAAAATAAAACTTCAAAGTTTCAAGAGTTTCTTCATCTTTTCGAAAAGCCAACCTTAGTGGATATAGTTATGTTTCGTTTGAAACCAAGTATACAACATTAAAATAGGCTTCCTAATATTCAACTTGACTTCTGCTATTATTAATTGAAAAATTTAACGATATGCCATGGGACATTAACAAGCGAGAAATTGTTATGGTGTTGGCTTGTTTTTCATACAACCTACCGAAATTCCCCATGCCATAGTTGATCAAAAGAAGATAATTAACAAAAATAGTCATGTATGCGTGGGCCCATAAGTCTCAAGTGTTCAACATAGCTCTGATACTAAGTGTAAGGACCAAGTCTATACTATATATATATATATATATATATGTATGAAATAAATCACAAAAAAATTATAACCAGAAGAGGAAAAACATTGGGAATTCAAATTTGTCTAGCACTTTCTAACACATCCCTAAATTTTATTTCACTGAACATATCATAAGATTTACAAATATTTAACTAAGGCCATAAAGAAATCATACAAAATAATATTGCAACACATATGTACCATTCACCAGAAGATGAGACTCCACTTGATTTGCCATCACTTGTCTTCTCTTATTGTCGGTCACCTCCGAGAGTGAATGACGACATAATTGATTCGAATGCGATGACCCACCGATTAACCTACCAACCTACTCCTTGGGTACTCTTATTCCTCGGGGACCTCCGAGCTATAATGGGGTTGTACGATGGAGGAATGCAATAGCTTGTAGAGGAGAGCACTCCTTGGCTCAAGAGTCCTCTCTCCAAAATCGTGTACCTCACCAAACTCACTATAGGTTCATAATCACTGGTCGGACATAGTCTCATCCATCCAACAATATGGTTCCCAAAAGTCCCTTCTCCCATGGATTACCCCTTATTTTATAGGAGTCCTCATCGGTGACACTTGGCATGTCATGCATAATTAATTATTTTTTTTATAATTCAACAGTTTTATTATTCACCCACCCATGTGTCACTTTCTCATCAAGGGTCTCCAAAATTATTTACATACATTTTAATTTAAAACTAAACAAGATTCCTATTTCTTCTCCTAGTTGCCTCTTGATCCCCCTTTTTACTCCTTAATTTGGGTTCATTACTAAAGTCAATTAATGAGTCAAGATTTGATTCCCTATCTACTCCCTAATTTAACTCAAGTTATCTCTTAGATAGATATTCTTATGTTGTTTGTTGCCACATGGAGGTTCTCTACATTTCTCTAAAATTTAATTTATTAATCTTATTTTAATTCACCATCCTCTTCTCTTAATTAGGTTTGACTATTTTAGGATTAATCTTCGTCCTTACAATTATGTCCCTCTTTCCCCTTTTACCTAATTAAACTACATAATCTACCTAATATTTTCCAACATGGGAAGGGTAGAGTTTTTAAGGTAACCTATTTTATTTCTTCCTATGATCCTCTTAACTCAAGTTTTATTTTTGATTTAATTACCTAAGTTTTTAAAATCATTTACCCTTGATGTAAATTTACCTAGTTTTTATTTCTTGATTATATTTATCAATTAATTTATTTTTAATGATTCTAAAGGTGCAAAGTTTGGTTGTGCCCTTCAAGAACTTCCCTTGAAGTTCCAAGGGTTCCAATTTGGTCATGCCCTTCAAGAAATTCCCTTGAAGTTCGAAGGGTGCCACAACACTTGCCCTTCAAGAATTTAATGACTACAAGGGGAAAGTATAGGTGCAACGACATAGACCACTATCATCTCTTATGCTGCCTGCTATATTTAGAATAATGTTGTTGGGGATCAAGGAATCTGCCTTGATGCATGCTCCCCGGTAAAATCCTCATGAGCGACTGAACTTTGGGTCCTGCCATCATGACATCGTGATCTTCAAGGCAAAGGTGTTTCAACCTTTCCAGCCCAAGTCATGACAGGAGTGCTAGTGGGTGAGATCAGGGACACTGTCCCACCCCTCCCATGTAGTTTCATCCACTTGTACAACCCCATCACCCATATGTGAGTCATTCGGCCAAGCAACTAATCTGTGTCTGCAAGCACTAACATCTCATCAGAATATAGATAAACATATATATCAGGTTTCAAAATTGACTTCAAATTTCAAAGATAAAATAATATAATTGTTTTTTCTTCAAACAAGTTGTCATCAACTCATCATATGCGAGTGCCTCTGGTGGTTTCCTGCCATACTCAATAATCATCAGTAACAAGGTTTCTCAGTGTTAGTCACTTTCGTAATAGCATTATTAACAACACCTAGTCATTCACATCATCGTTCATAGTAAGCCCGAACTAATGAAAGTAGGTAACATAGGGGACACATCCATCATAGCTATCATCATCAAAACATCGATGGAAGCATACATATCCATCAATATATTAACATCGTAACATCAATAGAAATATAACTATTCATCAAATTTATCATCATCATGATTTTAATAGAGAGCATACATATCCTTTGCTGCCATCATCATTATAAATTAAATAAATACCAAACTTAACCATTTAATGTTACAATCATCATCATACCAAATAGATAACATACATAACCATTCATGTTATCTTCATCGTAATATCAATAGAGAACATACATAAACATCACAACCATGAATATCTCAATCACTAATAATAATAGCATCATGTGCCCGGATCTTCAACCGGAGGTCCTCAAAGGATAATGTGTGGACCTTAGGGCTAAATAAATATTAGCATCATATTGCTGTCAGTCAACTAGTGCAGGCACTACAATTCTAAAATCATAATTAAAAAAAATCAAAGGGAAATAGTTAGGAAAACATTCAAGATTAAGGGCTTATAGGAATGTTGTTCTAGATTTCCTTAAACGTTTTGTTGACTATGAGTTATCTGTAGTTCCAAGATGTCAAAACATCATAGATGATGGTCTAGCTACTTCAACTAGTACTTGTAAAATGCCCTATTATGTTATGGATTTGATCTAAAAATATAGCTCTAATACCACTTGTTATAGATCTGACCCGGAAATATTATAGATCTGATATGAAAATATAAGATAATGCAAATAAACCCATAAATAATATGAAATGATTCTTTATTGATCAAACCCTTAAGGTAGGGTAACACCATACATTCACTCCTTAAGGAAGGAGAACACTCCACAAGCCATATGCATGTTCATACAATATTCCTTCACACAATTCCTTGACATTCTCTCCATGTGGAGTCTCTAACCTCTATATAGGCCTTATACATACAATACCATGGATCATTACCATGGTTCCCTCATACCATCGAACTAATACCATGGACCCATTACATTATTACTAACTACTTGTGGTCCCTTACATGATATGGGTTAACCACCTTATTTATTACTATGGCCCATCTCATTATTACATTATTACCTTGGGTACCTCCCTTTGTACCCCATATTACCCCCCCTAGGTATATAACATTCCACCCTTCTTAGCATGTTTCATCCTCGAAACATGGGAAGAACACAAATAATAAGATCTACTCAAAATAGTAGTCCACTGGTACCATGCACGTGCATCTAGCCATCCAAGCGAAAGGTGAACCCTCGGTCTCGCTGGTGCCTCACTCGCTTGAGATGGAAGCTAAATGTGGTAGCTCTTCTATGTTGATGTGTAGTAGGTGGATCTTCGCTCCTCTTTATCTATCCTGCGGGGGTTGTTATCCTTGTGGCTAATTGGTTTCCATCTTGATGGTTGTCTTGCGGGATGATGTGGGTGATGATATGTTGAAGTTTTAACCCACGATATCTTTTTCTTTAATTCACCCCTTACTGGAGCCTGACTGTTATTTGGTGCATGTTGTGGTGTCTTATCTTCTAATATTACTTCAACCACTGAACCCTCATCTGATGTATCAGCACCTGTAACCTATTACCCCCCCTAGGTATATAACAAGCGAGTTTCCATATCAGATCTGTACATGTTTGTGCAAGATCTGCAAAATCTAATTGCATATATGGATTCTATGTGAAAAATACCCGATCTCAAAAAACAAATCGATCGAATCAGAGCCCGGATGAAGGAGATATCGCTGATTTAAAAATCAGTGGCGTTGTAGAAAATTTTTCGGGGTAGTGAGTTTGCGGCGCAGATATAGACGTCTTGGTGCAAGATCTATAAAATTTAATTACATATCTGGATTCTTTGTGAACAAATACCCAATTTCAAAAAAAAAAATCAGTTGAATTGGACTCTGGATGAGGGAGATATCACTGATTTAAAATCAGCTCTTTTTGCAGAAATTTTGGTCACGACGGGAGAGTTGTAGCGCAGATCTGAAATTCGAGTGCTTGGATCAAGATTTCTATCACATCAGTAGATGTAGAATGATTGTTCGATTTCTGAAAATAGGTCATAATAGAGATTCTGAGCAATATTGACTAAACTGTGCCAATTTCAATTTTTCACCAAGTGAATTTTTTCAAAACCCTCTTCATGGCGGTTCTATGTTTTATAGGAAAATATAATGGTCCTACTATTGAAGAATACATAAAAGCACAAAAGTCATTATGGGCACATCATTGGAGATTTTTTGTAGTGAGTGATTTTTAACATGAGACAGCCACATGGTGGGGATTACTTAACCAAAAGAAGTGTTCCAACCTACTTGATGAAGAATTTGAAAAATTATTTTTAGACAGATGGTCTCATGCCATAAAACAAGATAAGGAGAAACATGTGGGGCTATTTCCTACTGGTATATCCTTATTGTAGGTTCATGGATTGATTCAGAAAGAGAGGATCATTGTTTCCATAAATCCTAGTTGCAAGCATAATTTTATCAATGTTAATTTCGCAAAAAAATTGCAAATTCCAGCAAAATACATTGAAAACATACAGGTGGATGATGAGGATGTTCAAGTGTATAAGGATTTGAAGATTTTTATGGATAAGTATGTGTTGCATTCTAATTTTTATGCTTCAGATATGGCTAATGTGGATGTTTGTTTTGGGATACCCTTGGATGGAAGAGGTGAGTACTATCAATATTAATGTGCAGAAGAAATTCCTGAAGCTCTCGTATAAAAAGAAGAAAATTACATTACAAGACATTTCCATCAATAAACAGGTAGAGTCCACGAACGTTGAAGCAGAAGATGTTCTAGGGACTGACATATTAGATGATGAGCCATTGATGGTCGACAACCAAACACAAACATCAAAGCAGATACTAGAAAAATAGGTAGAGTCCAAAGAGGTTGAAGCAAAAAATGTTACATCGTATGAGGACTCAGTGGTTGAGGTAATATTGGATAAGAAACAACAGCAGGAACTACAACGTGTACCATATACAAATCAGGCTCCATTAGGTGGTGAATTAAAGAAAGATACACCGTCAGCATATCACCACCCACACCACCCAGCAAGAAAACAATCAACAAGATGGCAACAAATTAACCACAAAGACAACGACCCCCGCAGGACATATAGAGAGGAGCGAAGGTCCACCTACTACACATCAACACAGAAGAGCTACCACAATCAACTTCCATTTCAAGCGAGAGAGGCACCAGTGAGATCGAGGGTTCACCTTTCTCTTGGATGGCTAGATGCACGAACATGGTACCAGTGGACTACTCTTTTGAGTAGATCTTATTATTTGTGTTTTTCCCATGTTTCAGGGACGAAACATGCTAAGGGGGTGGAATGTTATATACCTAGGGGGGGTAATATGGGGTACGAAGGGAGGTAGCCAAGGTAATAATGTAATAATAGGATGGGACATAGTAATAAATAAGGTGGTTAACCCATATCATGTAAGGGACCACAAGTAGTTAGTAATAATGTAATGGGCCCATGGTATTAGTTCGATGGTATGAGGGAACCATGGTAATGACCCATGGTATTGTATGTATGAGGCCTATATAGAGGTTAGAGACTCCATGTCAAGAAATCATGTCAAGGAATAAGTCAAGGATTATTGTATGTATAGGCATATGGTTTGTGGAGTGTTCTCCTTCCTTAACGAGTGAATGTATGGTGTTGCCCTACCCTAAGGGTTTAATCAATAAAGAAGTATTTCTATCTATTTCAAATCTTGTTGTTATTCGATTTATTTGTATTATCATATCTTTTTTGGTTAGATCTATAACAAGTGGTATCAGAGCTATAACATATTGCCCAAGTGACCAATACACAATTGAAATTAAAAACAGACCAGTTATCCCAGATAATATCAGGTATTCGCAAGTTTTTGATAATGATAATAGATTGAAATTTTTTTGCAATCAAAGGATGAATTTGTGTGCACCAATATAGACATAGATTTTTATGTAGATAATAATGTAAATAAGATGCTCAATAAAGTAGAATTAAATGAATTAGATAAAGATCAAGAAGAGTTAGAAATTTTGCAGTTGAAAGATAATGTTTTTCCTAGAGGGTTAGTTACCTTAGAAGAGTTATTTTGTTTGATCAATGTGGCTAAAAACATAAAATAGAACCAGCTACTAGGGTTGATGTGGAATAATGTAACATAGGAATACAAGAAAAGCCTAAAATAGTTAAATTGTCCAAATCTCTTTTGTCTATTGAAAATAAGAAGTATAGAGAGATTTTCAAATAATTCATAGATGTATTTTCCTAGAGTTATGAGGATTTAAAGTCTTATGACACTAACATTAAACAACATAAAATTCCTATAAAAGAGGACCATAAACCCTTTAAACAAAAACTCAGAAGGATCAACCCAATTCTTTTGCCCCCAGTTGAGAAATAAGTTAAAAGTATGTATGATGCCAAAATCATTGTACCCCTACAGTTTTAAAAATGTGTATCAAACTTAGTTCCTACTAAGAAAAAGATTAGGGAGATTAGACTATGTATTGATTTCAGAAATCTCAATAAAATGTCTTTGAAAGAGAAACATCCTTTGCCCAAAATTGTCCACATCTTGCATAAGATAGTTGGATCATTAATAATTTCCTTATTATATGGATTTTTTGGTTATAACTAGGTTCTAGTACATCTAGATGACGAAGAGAAAACAACATTTACAACACCGTGGGGCTCTTTCATGTATGTGAAAATTCTTTTTGGTCTATTGAATGTTGGTGCTACATTCAAAAGAGAAATGGATTTCTCCTTTGCAGATGAATTAGCTAGGTTTATATTCATTTATTTAGATGATATCATTGTCTTCTCAAAGGCAGATGAGGAGCATTTGCTCCATTTAAGGAGAGTTTTCGAAAAATGTAGAAAAATGGGTATCTCTCTTAACCCTAAGAAAACACAATTTGGCTTAGAAGAGGGAAAATTGTTAAGAAATATCATCTCAAAGGATGACGTAAAAATTGATCATAGTAGAGTGGAAGTAAGATTGAAAATAGATCCCCCTAGGAACAAAAAATAAGTCCAATCCTTTATTGGAAAAAAAAAATTCCTTCAAAGGTTTATATTAAATTTGGCTTAAATCTTAAAAACAATAACGAACATGTTAAAGAAGGATACTAAAATCAAATGGCATAATAATCAAATGGATTCTTTCACTAAGGTAAACAAAGAATTAACAACTACACCCATTTCAATAAGTTCTCATTTTACAAAGAATTTCATGATATTCTCTTTTTCATCTTATCGCACAATAGAAGTTGTGTTGTTGCAAAAGAATGTTGAAGGACATGAACAACCAATTGCCTTTTTCAGTAGAGAATTGAGATATGTATATCTCAAATACAATATCATGGAAAAACATGAATTTGCATTGGTAAAGGAACTTAAGTATTTCAGGGTTTATATTCTGCATTCACACATTATTTCTTTTGTACCAAGTGCAGTTGTTAAGGACATACCCACACAAATAGATCTAGATGGTGAGAGGGGAAAATGGATTTCCACCATTCTAGCATATGAGATTGAAATTAGACCAACAAAGCTTATAAAGGGTCAAGGGTTACTAAAAATCATGAGAAAGTCTAATTGTAATGTGTTAGACATAAATTTTATTGCAGAATTAGATGAACAGGAAGAGTAGGTGACTCCACCGATCTTAGATGTTTTCTACACATCACCATGGTATGTAAACATTTTTTTTTTGTCTTATAGAACTTATATGTTCCTCCTAGTTTAAATAAAAAACAAACCAACATTCCTTAAAATGAAATCTTTGAAATTATACATTTTTGATAAGCATTTATATTCGAAACATGATCGAGGGATGTTACTAAATTGTTTCCTGGAGATGAATCAGACACGGTCCTAGAGGAATTTCATAATGGAGACTGTGGTGGCCATCTATATTGGAAATCTATAGCCAATAAAATCCTTAGAGATTGTTTTTATTGGCTTACCCTATTCTCTGTTGTACATAAAAATGTCACCTCATACCATCAGTGCCAAACATTTGAAGGAAAAAGAAAGCTGGCGCCTTTACCATTACAACCGATTTCAATAGAATTCACTTTTCAGTAATGGGGTTTAAACTTCATTCGTGAAAACCACCCCAATTCTTCAAGCAACCACAAATGGATGACTAAATTGATAGAGGCCATTCCCACTAAACAAGCCACTGATGCCATTATTACCGAATTTATGGAATGAATTATACTGTCTAGGTTTGGCTGCCCCCATAAAACTATAACTAATAATGCTGCTGCTTTCAAGTCTAGGAAAATGATAGATTTTTGCATAAAATATTAAATTAAATTAGGGCACTCTACTTCTTATTATCTCCAGCGTAATGGGTTAGATGAGTTCTCAATCAATAGTTTGGTTAAAATCATCAAGAAGCTATTGTAGGAGAATAAGAAGTCATGGCACAAAAAAATAATCAATTCACTATGGGATGATCGAATTACTACCAAGAAGTCCATTGGAATTTCATAATTCCAAATAGCGTATGGGACAAATGTAGTTTTCCCAAATTCTTTGGGAATTCCAGTGCTCAAACTTCTATAGAAAACACAAGTGGAGACCAATGATATGTAAAGAAGGAAAAATGAGACTATTCAGTTACAACAGTCAAGGGAAGAAGTCTACCCTAAAACTAAAGTCATTCAAGAGAATATTAAAAGGATTTATGGTAGAAGGACTAAAGGTGATGATTTTCAACTCAATGATCTTGTTTTGAAATGGGATTCTAGAAATGAGGATAAGGGAAAAAATGGTAAATTTGACAACCTATGGAAAGGAACTTTTAAGATTGATGCATTCAAATTTGAAATGAGAAGAACTGGCAGGAGGACTACTGAATGGAAGATAGTTAAATAATTATTTCCCACCAAATTATTTCAATTCATTCATCACCATTGTAAAATATCATTTCATTTTTATATTACAAGTGTGCAGGTGACTCTCAGCAGAAGTTGAAGCCCGCATAGAAGGTCCTGTGATTTTGATTGTGTGTTGCCATAGGTGTGAATACTTAACAGGTATAATAGTTCAATTGATAGATTTTTTCAAACTGCCCCAATGGATAAGGCTATTGATCTACGATGTTCTTTGGCACCTCACACGGAGGATGCCATCCCAGGTTGGAGCCACTGTTATGGTCCTATATTTCATAGGATTAGTCATTTTGACCTGATGATTTATATTTGAAAACATGTAAATAATGTTTCATGTTTGAAATTTATTTCCAAAAGGAAATGAATATGTATATATATATATATATATATATATATATTATAATATATATTATATATATTATAATAATATATATAGATATATATATTGTAGGGGATAAAAAAAATAGAATAAAGAAAGAAATGAAAGAAAAGAAAAATCAAAATTGCATGAAATCTTACTGCAATAATTTTTGTAAATAAAGTGTGTAACTTGTTTAAATGCCACATTATGAATAGGAGAATTAGAATAGTTAGTCTAATCACATTGTTTAAACATGATTAGTCTGAAAATAAATTTAATTAGGTGAGTGAATAAACCAATCACACAACTTAATCGTGATTGAGTTTGATTAGTGCAGTTAATAACACCATTTAACCATGGATAACTGACATAGAAAAAGTAATAAAAAAACCTTTGAAAAATGAATAAATGGGCTTGCGAAATCAAATACACCCTAAATGTGATTAATTTTAATTAAATAAGTTAGTTTGATTTTGAGTAAGTTAATCATGAGGTTCAACATGATTAATTTTTTGTAATGGTGTAAATTATACCTTAGCATTTCCAAGGTTGTAATAAAGTTCGATGGTGACAAAATAGTTTTGTAGAGGGGATTATTTATTGTGGCAAATCAATGGTCGAGAACTTGTCCTCCTCGATCAACAACGGGGAAGTGTTTTTAGGCCCCCTTGAACTCCATCCCACTTTATCCATGGGGGGAATCTAAAAGCCCTGCTACGTTTCACCCCCACAACTTTTCACACTCGCCATCGCCTTTTCACTTATCACGCCCCCTCCCCCCTTCTGAAAAGCTATGAAGCATTGATTGTTTTTTTCCCTACCGGTTCCTATTTGCCACAACACCCTTCTCGACCCCACTCACCATCCGCCACCTCAACATAGTGGACCCCACTCCCCTAACCTTCCTTTCCATTTAAACATGTCCCAAGGATCCGTCTCTCTCCTAATCATAGACTTCCATCTAGCACTCCCCTGCCCACGTCAGAAAACCATTACACCCATTAATTTCTCCTGCTCCCTTTGTAATGGATCCACTTCCCATAACATTAAAAGCCAAATGGTAAAAAAATAAATGGTAATTTAAAAATAACCTTAGTAAGCATGGTTAAACCAAAATTTCCTTTTTCTCCTGTTCGGAGAACCTGTACAAGCTTTAAACCTTCTGTGTTGTCACACTAACTAGAGAATTGCTCAGTGGCAGTGATCCAATCAATTTTAGATACCCTACTCTAGCATTTTGTAGTCAGCCTTTTGTTCCAGGTAATCCTAGTGTCGATGTCCCCCTGTTGTTACTTATAAAGATTTACAATGCCTCCTAAGACTAGAACCCCTAAGGACAAGTGAAAGAAACTAGTGGAAAATCCCATCCTACCCCCTACTATTGATTTGGATCATCTACCCTTAGTTGATATGTAGTATAAAATCATTGAAACTAACTTTGAATTCAACTTGTTCGAACTTCACAGCTTGTTGAAGCAAAAATTTGTAGATCCAATTGATGATTCTACCCTCCCTCAATTCATGTTCCCATAGACCCATCACTTCCCTCAACTAGTCTCCTGGTGCTAGTGGAGCTATGTAGCCTCCCAAAGAGCGATTATGAGTCGAAATGGTGAAATTATGATCACCATTATAGACAAAGCCATGTCTCAAATGTTCCAAGTGACAATTCCAGAGCCTTCTAAGCCACTTTCAGTAGACTCTCTCACAAAGCTCTACATGAACTTAACCTTCCCTCAGAGATCGAAAATATTCAAAATCTTTCTTCATAGACATGACCAATTACCTAAAAAAATCCCTCCATACTCATCTTCTATGTTCCCTGAGGTAACCAAACAGATCATGAACATCATCTCATACCTTCATGGCTATCACTCTCATTAGTGGGTTGATTAGGCTGTTGTTTTCTTTGATTAGAATTTAAATAGGAACGCAAAAAATTACAGATATAACCATAAATACAGATATACAACAGAAATAACACTTCCTTTCATTAATATCAAATAATGAAATATGGTCACAAACATAATGGAAATGAGACTATCTTGGGCGATGATAGCTTATGGCAGCTACATGCCTCTCAACTAAGTTACAATGAGGCTCAAGGGAATTTTTATTATTGAACAATAAGAGACAACTCTAAACAACCAAAACCCTTACCCGAGGAGATGTAACACCAAGGGTTTGTGGGCCCCATTGGGGTTAGTTGGGCAGCCAACTTCCTGGGGTTGTAACTTGGTCATATTATCTCTATTTTACACACATGATACCTCATTGGAAATATATATCCAAGGAATAAAACTTAAAATGCAATTTGAATGAAATAACCTCGAGTAATATTTCCAAAAAAAACATTGTTTAGGGCCTCAAAATAGCTCCAGAAGTTGAGGACATGAAAAACTATGAGAAATAGTAAAATGTGCTACAATTAAGGAAACAGAAAAAAGAAAAAAGAAAAAAAAGGACAGAATAATATTGGGGGTCCAAGTGGAATAGGTGGGTGGCCACCAATATCCACCTAGATCATTCGTCCCCCCTTAGAAATAAATGGTCTCCATTGCATTGAGTTCCTCCATGACATGAGGAAACTTATGTTGAACTTTGTCCCTAGTGAGCCATTTTCCTTGGTGCAGGAGTTGGTTGGATTTGGAAACTAGATACTGTTGGATCTTCTGTTGGCGAGTTAAATTGATCTTCTTTTCCATGATCTGATCAGTTGCAGCCTGTTCCATGTAGTCTGGATTTAGCTCTGTTGGTGGGAGTTGTTCTACAATGTTGGATGTGTCGAGTAATGGTTGAAAGTATGGCCGAAGGAGATCCACATTGAATACTGGGTGTAGGTCAAGGAATGGGTGAATGATAAGCTCAAAATAATTATCTCCCACATCCTTGGTGATGGTGTATGTCCCATATCGAAGTGGGTGAATCTTATGGTGGGGCTCAGCAAGGTGTTTCTTCTGCAAATGTAGCCAAACTTTGTTGCCCACCTGGAACTTGTGTGGCACCCGATGTTGATCATGACATTTCTTGTACATAGAATTGGATATGTCCAATATGTCATGGACCTGTTGGTGGATGTGTTAAATGTGCTCAATGAAGCTATTTTCCTTGTCCATTTCAGACTCGACATGATTTAAATCTACCCGAGTCACTGCAAATGGTATGGCCACATCAATGGGATACAATGGCTAGAGTGCCAAGCCCCCTGAGAAGGGCTATTACCAGTTGAGCTATGGAGAGCCCGGTTGTAGCTGTGTTGGACATAGGGGAGGCTCTCATCCCATATGCTTGGATACTTTGAGTTGTACATGCACAGAATATGTACAATCATCCTATTGATGACCTCTGTCTTGCCATTAGTTTGGGGATGAAAGGCTATGGACTTTGTGAGCTTGGTGTCTAGCATCGACCAGAGACTCGACCAAAATGTACTGCGGAACCTGTTGTCCTAATCTGAGATGATAGACTATGGGATCTTAAAGTGTACCCACACTCGCTCAAAGAAGATTCTAGTAGTGGCTTATTCTATGATACTCTTCTTATAGGCTGCCATAATGGCCATCTTCGAGAATCTGTCGATGACCAAAATAACATAATCATCGCCATGCTTAGTAGAAGGAAGCCATGATATGTAATCCATGGAGATGGATTCCCAAGGTCGACTAAGGGTAGGAAGGGGAGTATTGGGACCTTGGTTCTTAATGGTCAGTATGGAAATGGCACAGGTAGTGCAGGATCTAATGTACTTCCTGACATCTTGTTGAAGATTCTGCCAATAGAAATAATTCTACTGTACTACCACCATTGTTTTGACCCCAAAATACCCAGCAGCCCGACTATAGTGTGCTTCCCAAATAATCTTCGTACGCTCTCCTGAAGGAAAAAAAAGGTGTCCTAGATGTCATAACAGAGCATCCTAGAGGTGAAAATCTAGAACTTGCTAACCCTCTAAGAGAGTATGGTATGTGTCGCTGAATTCTGGGTTGTTTTTGTAGAGAAGTGGCCAATGAAAAGTCTTATGCCCACAAGATTTGAGCACGGTGGTTAACGCCATAATCGATGGTCGACTGAGGCAGTTTGAAACATTATTTGTGCTTCCCTTCTTATACTTGATATTCAAATGGAATTGTTGCAGGTATGTGGACTACTTCTTATGGTGATCATTCTGCAAATTCCCTTACGTATGTATGAACTACGAGGGTTAGTGGACTGTGTGATTACCCGTTTCCTTCCAAAAAATGTAACACTTCCATTGTCGACAAGCCTACACAATGGAATACATATCTTTTTCATAAGTGGGAAACTTCCAGAATGTGTCTGAAAGTGTCTCACTGTGATATGCCATTGGATGCCCCTGTTGAGTAAGGACTTCCCCAATAGCATAGTGAGGGGCATTTGTCTCGATCTCAAGTGGTTGTTGAAAGTCTAGTAATGTGACCACTGTTGCATAGAAGAGGAAATGTTTCAACACTGTGAATGCCTTCTGTTGAGATTTAGACCAAAATAATTTTTCTTTCACTCCTCCTTTGGTTACTTGACTAAGGGGCAAGTGATGTGAGAGAACCCCAACACAAACCTATAGTAGAAATTGGCAACATCCATAAAGTTTTGGACCTCTATCAGAGTGGTTGGGAAGGCCAATCTCGAATGACTTGGATCTTGGCTGGATACACATGTACTACCCGTTCATCAATAGTGTATCCCAGATGATAAACTTGGGTCATGCCAAAATTGAATTTCAAAATGGCACACAGCTTGTGTTGCCTCCTTTTTTGGAGAACCTGTCGAATGTGGTGTAGGTGCTCTTCCAAACTCCGTATGAACATCAAGATGTCATCCATGTA
Organism: Pinus taeda; assembly: GCA_000404065.3. NCBI lineage: Eukaryota > Viridiplantae > Streptophyta > Pinopsida > Pinales > Pinaceae > Pinus > Pinus taeda. Next base: position 59,399 of record APFE031198547.1, read on the forward strand.
TACCACTAGAAATGAGTTGGTGAATGGTCATAAGATGTCATCCATCAACCTCATGAAGGTTACAGGAGCATTTTTTAACCCGAAAGCCATAACCAACCATTCAAAAAGGCCCTCTTTGGCTCTGTAGGCAGTCTTCCCCACATCAGAGGGTTTTATTGGTACCTGGTGATATCCAGACTTCAAGTCAATCTTGTTGAAATATTTTCCCCCCATGATTTGGTCCAAAAGGTCATAAATCCAGGGGATCGAGTACCTATTTTGGAAAGTGATGTTTTTCAGCATTCGATAGTCAATATAGATTCCCCAAGTCCCATCCTTCTTCTGTACCAACACGATCAAGCTCCCACAGGGTGATGAACTCTGTCAAATGTGACCTTTCTAGAACAGCTCCTAAATTTGCCTCTTCATTTCATCATTCTCCACAATGGAGTGTTGATATATTGGTCCATTGGGTAACGATGCATGTAGGGTTAGATTGATGGAGTGCTTGACTTGACAGTGGAGAGGAACCCTTAGGGGGGAGATGAAGATGTCCTTGTACTCCTCCATGACATTGTCCATGTGTTTTTGTTGTGTGGAGCGGCCCCATCTAGAGATCGTGGCCACTGTATTCTTCTTTCCTTGATGGCATATCATCAGGAAAACAAATTTCCCAGTTTATGAAATGAGCTTATTGCATTGTTTTGCAGTAACCAGAGAGATGGCAGTAGGTGATGCTACCTCAAATATCATATACAACTTATTTCGCAATGTAACAATAACAACACAAGGCCTTGACTCATACATAACATGTCATGTTGACAAGTGTGGTTGGCCTAATAATACATAAAAAACATCAAGGGGAGCAACATCAGATAATAACTCATCGATGAAAGGCTTGATGCTATATGGAAGGTGACATTGTTGGCTCACGTGCAAATCTCGTCCTTGGTGAATCCACATGATGCTATACGGTTGTGGGTGTGATACTGTCGATAATCCTAACCACTTCATGACCTCTTCTACAATGAGGGTATTTTGGCTACCGTTGTCGACAATGAACTATACCAGGGAACCATTTACCCACATATCAAAGTGGAAGAGACACTTCTCTTCCTCTGGATCTTTAGCTTCCTCCTTCTTGATATTTGTGGTGGCGACACTGATATTGGGCTCCACATCAATAATCTACTTCCCTTTCCCATTCCCCTTGTTGGTTTTTGACTCAAAGTCAGAACATGCATATGATTCTGAAGCCTTCATCTTGGCCACCAGTGACTACCCAGCGTCACACTCACTTGTGTTGTGGGTGGAGATCTTATGGAACTCACACAACTTTCCCATGTACTTCTTCATCTTCGCAGTGTTTTCCTTTTCTTGTGCCTTGGTGGGTTGTCCTAGCTATCGTACCTTAGCTTTGTCCTTTGTCCTATGGTTTGAGGGAACCTTTCCCTTGCTTCAAATTCATAGATCCAAAGTATCACTTCTTGTGTTTAAACTACTACTCAATATTGATGACGTATTGGTACACCGTGCCAAGTGAGGAGATGTCCAAGAACTCCATCTCATCCTAGATGTATCTATGTAAGAATATTCAATACTTGAGTACCAAATGTTTCTCGAAATCCTTGATACCCAACTTCATGTGAAGGGTATGAAACAAATTGGTAAACTTCAAAAAATATTGGTCCTTTCCCTGTCATAGCATGGTCCACTTTATGTATTTTTCCTCGTACCTCTCGACAGGGTAGTGCTGCTCCTTGATGACATCCAAGAATGAATTCCAAGTGGGAGCGGGTGAAAACAGTGAGGTCAAACTTTCATCCTTCTGCTCACAATATGTTTCCCTCCAGTACTTGACATGGGGGGTGGCTTTGAGAAGAGAAAAAGTAACCTTTTCTTGGCTAGAAAAATCATGAACAAAAAAATATCCTTCTAGCAGATTCAACCATTTATTAACACTGTCTCCATCTATTTGGCCCTCAAATATGGTAATGTAAATATTACCTGTACCTTAAAAGGTGTGGAGCCTACATAGTGGTTATTTGATGTGGATGTGTTGTCTGTGGGCAACCGTTGAAGGATCTAGGTAAAGTTATCCATCATCGTGCTCCTTTGTTTCTCGAGGGCCTCCTCTAGCAATATTTTGATAGGAGCTCCTCCTCCCTCATATTTCTTTTCTTCCTCCATGGGAGGCCATCGGGGTGTACGAGGATGGTCTTGCAAAGCTTCGACCAATTTCAGCCCTAACTCCTTATATCCCGACCTCATTGGGGACATGCAAAGAAAAATGGAGAAAGAGTGGTCAGCTTTGATACCATTAATCCAAACTTAAACTGGAATGCAACAAATTACAAATATAACCATAAATATAGAGATGTAGTAGAAATAACGCCTCCTTTCATTAATACCAAATAATGAAATATGATTACAAACATAATGGAAATGAGACTAGCTCGAGTGATGGTAGCTTATCTCTGAGAAGAGATGTGTCAGTTACACACCTCTTAACTGAGTTACAATGAGTCTTACATGCCTTTTTATTATTGAACAATAAGAGAAAACGAAAAACAACCAAAATCCTAACCCAAGGAGATGTAACACCAAGAGTTAATGGGCCCCATTGCGATCAGTTGGGCATCCAACTTCCCGGGGTCATAACTTGGCCATATTATCTCTGTTTGACATGTATGATGCCTCGTTGGAAATATCTCTCTAAGGAATACAAGTTTTGACATGATTACCACAACAATTATTGGAGGAATTTCACCAAACAAGTATTGTTTAGGGCGTCAAAACAGCTCCAAAAGTTCACAACCTAAAAAAATGGAAAAAATAGTAAATTGTGCTATAATTAAGGAAAGTAAAAAAAAATATAACAAAACAATGGGTAGTGTCCAAGTGGAATAGGTGGGTGGCCATGAATATCCACCTAGATAAGGCTTCCTGTCAATTTTTACCACTAGTGAGAAAGCTGTTATTTTTAATTACACTGAATTTATTGCAGAGGCAATGCATGAGCAATTCATGAAGTTTCTTGCAGAGAGAATTTTCAAATATGCTATTGTGATAGTTCATATGTTTATTTATCATCAAGAATACATGTTTTCCTTCACTTTGCAGAAAATGGATGAGCAGGGTAGTGCTCAATCTGTCATAAATTGGACCTCTTTGGTTAGGAAAAAATCCACATAATTCACTTTCATAGATTATGATGATCAGTTTCTGTATATAGATATTTGTCTGCTACACAATGATTTAGAGCATAGGATAGGAACATATATTAAGAAGGTTTTGCATCTTAGTGATCACGTGAAGACAGGTGACTGCTATTTATACGAGAATTACACCGAGATCAGATTCTATGAGTGTGAACTTCTACCCTATAAGCTACTAAAATTTGTTCCCATGAGATTTTTCTCATTATAATACATTATAATAATGATACACATGGATGAACTTCATTTTGTGGTAGCTAAGAAAAAGTCACAATTTAAAATAAAAGCACAGGTAGGACCTTTTTTGTGCAATACGAGAACAAATAGTAAAGAAGCAGATTTGTTGTTGAAGCAACTAAACTTCGAACTCAGTTTCAGTTGGTCTTATGGCCCTTTTTTTATGATTTCAAGGCTAATGGTGGAGCAAAAGAATACTCCCTACACACACACTCGTCAACAAGAGATCGAGCAATACATGAACCAATATGAGTGGGAGGAAAACACCATGTAGGAAAAATAGGAGCAGATTCTATCTAAAATGACCTCCCAAACACCCATCCCTTAGGAGAAACATGATAAAAGTCCCAGAGAAGAAGAGTCTTCTGGAGTAACATATTTTGAAGCCAAGCAATTTTTAATCTACACTAAGAAGCCTTAAAATAATCCACCTCCAGTCTTTATACATGAGGACGAAGGGAATAATACCATAGTCATGTTAGGTAAACATACTTCAATAGCATTAGAAAACATATTTGCAGGTATAAGACAGGAGGATGTTTTTCTAGGCTATCCGTCTTCACCTTTTTCAAGATCCTCAAGAAACATCAGAAAGAGGGGACTTGGCTCAAGATATTACTGAGCCTAATATTTTTACCAAACATAGGGAAATCAAAAAGAGGAATGAGATGCTGAAAGCCAAAACATACACACAATTCTAGAAGTAGACTACTACATCACACCATAGGCTCGTTTCAACATTTGATACAGAAAAGGGGAAAATGAAAATTACATTCTCGAAAGCTAAAGTGCCAACCCCAAAGACACTCACATATTACAAAGAATCTGTATTTAGTTTTGATACACAATAGATCCATCCAAATGGATATGCAAAAACAAATTAGTGAAATCATGTATTCTACACTAACAAATGCTACCATGTTCGATTCTAGATTGTAGGTATTGTTAAATAATACATAATCATAGTTAAAGTTGGAAAGGATCCCATCCTTAGCCAAGGATATCCGGATCAAGTCATTGTAAGACTTGGTGATCAAATTGTGGTACAATCCTGAAGATGTAAAGGAAGAAGAAGTGTTGGTGAAAAGAAAGGATGTTGATATAGCAACATTAAGGAAACAACTAAAGCTACCTACCAGAAAATATCCACATGTTGAGGAAGTCAAAGAGATCAAAAAGTAGAAAGAAGATATATTCCAGATAGTTATTGAACAAAACAGTCAAGTGAGGGACATGGAAGTAGAACTAGAGAAACTGATCAAAGAGAAAGAGAAGGCAACATAATTGGCCATAGTTCCACTTACAATAGTCCCAATCTCAGTGACCACAACCCCAAGATCATCTACATCAACTTCAGCACCAACACAGAGATCAGATTTTGCAAGTGATCTTCTTAAAGCCATGGACAATCTGTCTATTCAGGAACAAGAATTTTTTAAGTTAAAATTGCATCTCAAAAAATTGTTAGAATAGAAGTTAAAAGTTGATCATTTTTATGTGGGAGAGTTGCAGAAAACGCATCAACTAAATGTTAAAAATGAAAAGTTTAATAGCGAATCAGTTATGGCTCAAAATCTGGCCCAAGCTAGAGAAAATAAATGGACAAAAATTGGTGAATCCATCAAAGAAATATGGCCTTCCATAGAGATTATTTTCTAGAAACAATAATTGACACACAAGTCCAAGGAGGTAGTAAGGAAAATTAAAATAGAATTAGGACAAAATCCTAGGGATGCAACAACATTTATTAAATTCCTGCATTCCAAAAATAGAGAAGAATTAGAGTAGTTAGGAATTCAAGATAGGACATAGACCATTTTAGAAGTGATGTGGATGAATACTAAGAGGAACCTTATGCTACATCTTGACAGTAAGTGTTAGAGTCTAGAAACTAGCATATAGAGATTTCACAAGGAGATGTAGGTGCTAAATAGGAAAGGCCTACCAAAACTGATTGATAGAGAAGATAAACTTATGAGTTTGACAGAGTACTAGGAGAAAATATCCACTATTGCCCAAGATAAGTCAAAATTTGTAGGTATAAAAGGGCACAAAACAAGGAAAGCATTCATGAAGGCTTTAGATTTTGACTTGTTCATTAGTCATGAGCTCATCCATTTGTTCATCATCAAACAAACTTTCTAGAAGTACATAGATGTCAATGAGGCCTATAGAAAATTAGTTTAATTTTATATCCCTATTGAACACAGATGGGAGAAGCTATGTGAATTACTTGAGTAATTTTTATCATTGGCAACGAGGCAAACAATGTAGAAAATTTGGAGGCTCAGTCATCAACATTCATCCTCATAAATAGAGCCAGCAGTTCCAGAAGTTTGAAGATTCCTAATATTTTCTACTATTTTTGTAATCAGTTGTTAGATTTTTTTAGGATCCTATATTGATATTTAGAATCAAGATATTTTGTAATTTTCTCTATAAGGGATTCATAATTTGAATTATGAGGGGTCGATACTTGTTTGTAGAAATAGAATTGTATTGTAAAACAGCTCAAAGAGCCACCATTGATCAAATTTTCTGTAATACAATGCAATCATTATAGGATTCTTGTGTCATTTTTGTTGGTGAAGTGCATCTCTCTTTGTAAATTTGTGTTCTTTTTATTCTCATATGTGATTATAGAATCTGAATTATTCTAAGAAGATAAAGAACAAAAATTGTTTTAGTGTACACTCTATCTCTAGCTTAAGAATAATTGTTATGTTTTCCACTGAAGATTAAAATCAGAATTCTTATCCGCCAGGGGTAGCTCAAGTGGCGATGGTGGTGAAATGAAGTCTCATTGAACCAGATATCTTGCATTTGAATCTTATGTTACCCTCCCCTATAAGGGGGTGAATAATGGACATGTAAACTCAAAAATTGGAGAGTCCTACCAAGATTACAAAAAAAAAAAAAAAAAATTCTTACTGCTCTATTTTTAATTGGATTTATAAATCTTTTCTTCTCTTTCACACCATAAATCTTAAAGTATCTAATGAATTTTCCTAACCATCCCTATAATTTTACCCTATAAAATCTATGTTTGATCACCTCAAACCTGTGACTCCATTTGCAAAATGTCCTTTCTTCCCAGTTTCAACCCAACAACATATAAAACCCAAACTTGAACATAATAGCTAGCCTAATACCATCAGCTAAACAAATTTAAATCATAAAGAGAGATCCCTCTCTCAAACTAGAAGGGCTGGATTCCGAGTCTCTAAAGTGATTCAATGGTTACCTTTGCAATTTCTTTCAAAATCTTAAGAAATTATGGAGTCATAACACACTCTATGACCAGATTAACGTAAAAGTTGTTGATGTTGGTTGGAGTGGGAAACAAAAACACCATTTGGCAATGAATTCATAGTGAAATTAATGAAATTTTCAAACTATATAGGGACACCCTAACATAGAGGCATGGTTGTCCATCATTGCTATAATTCACAATTTATATATATGAAATAAGAAAAGGTAACATTCAAGGTTTAAAAGAGATTATGTTAGGATGAATTCTACATGACCCTATCAGATTGAATACATCAATTGCTAACATCAAAGTTATAAAGCATGAACCATGGATTCTGTATCAATGGCATACCATTATAATACAAAAGAGAACACATAATAGAGAGGTTGAAATATTAAAAACACTAGTGAAATTGATAGCAATCATAAACACATGAATCTCTGGACAAAAATTCACATTCCCCTATTTATGACATTTTTCATTAAATTTTAAAAAGGGAACACAACACACAAGGTTTTTCTTTGCCAAAATCATTGTAGATCCAAATTTTTTGGTAAAAACAATTTACAAAATATAAAATATAGAGTTAAATCTCTAATCTTTACCTTGTTCCATCTATTATCTAAATCAAAATTTTTCTTCTCGTATCTTCATATTGAAGTCATAAATTTTCATTAAAAAGTGCATCTCGAACTTCTTTGACATAAAATTGGAGCTAAGTGCATGTGATCTTGTCTACATGGGTTGCCACATATTCTAAAGATGATATTTTATTTGCTCGTTTTTGTCCTTAAAATTGAGTCAACTAATTTTATGCCATTCTTTTTTCAAATTGATTTTCCATCTATTGATTTAATTCCCAACTCGAGTCTAATGAGGTGTCTCTCCAAATGAAAGTAGATTAGGCAATTTTTTTAAATATAAAAAAAGAAAAATCTAGCAAATTCATGAAAAACAAGCACCCAATATTTCTTCGTATATCTAAAACTATGACTCTTGTGTAAAAACTGAGAGATTTTTTTATTAATGGGTCTATTATAGACAAAATTCTCTTTCATATTTGGAAAATTATTTTTCAACTTCTAGAAAATCATGCCCAAAGTTAATCACTAAAATAGGAAATTATTTAATATTTTAATCTGGAAAAAAAGGATGAAAATAGTCTGTCGAATATTCCAAAACATGACATCTGTGCAAAATATGACAAAGGTTTTTCTTAATGGGCCTATTTCTGAGAAAAGCCCATTTCAATTTTCCAAAATTCTTTCTAATTTGTTTAGAAACCGTGCCTGAAGTTACTATCTTTTAGAGGAAAAAAACACTTTAAAAAACAATGTTTTGTCATGTGAAAACAAAACATGATTTGACACCTTTTCCCTTTGATTACCGAGCTTGTGTCTTTATGTTTTAGATATTAACCTTGGTGAATAACATAATATAATCGATTAACCCTGCACAACTCTTAACCCATGATGACTATGATCCGGTGGCGGAAATAATTCAATGTGAAATCATGACACAACATTTCACCATTTGTTTAGTCAATGGTCGCTTGATCAAATGCCTACTCCTTTACTGATGTTGAATATGTGAGCACCTTTTCATTTTGACCTCCAAAACTTTAGAATTCAAATGGGCACTCATAATCCAATTGTCATTGTTTTACTTTACAAATTTAAAACTAGTGTTGATACTCTAGTTGTCAACACATTTTATTTTACAGATCTACAATAGTTGTTAATATCTATCTCTCACCATTTTTATACTGCTTTTTACAAATTGGTACCAAAATTAAAACTATCGTGCCTTAAAACTATTAACTAAGATTGTGATAATAGTTGTCTCCATGGTTATGTTGTCAATCATAGAGGTAGCATGAAACCCTATATACCAGAGGCCTATCCATTAGGCTAATCCCATGTTTTGAAACTTGATCATTCTGAGTCCTGTGACTTATTTAGTTGAAACTAACCTCATCGTGAAATATATTGCTTTAGAAACTGAAATCAAAATACCAAACTTTAAACCAAAATCTAAATAATTGAAATCAATTATTACTGCAATGAAATCTACACTCGAACTCTGTTGTAAGATGAAATCCAACTGCCAAAAACTGGAAAACTGAAATGTGATTTCTTTGTATAAACTAGAATCTAAATGGTTGAAATACAAGATTATTCATTACATCCCACTCTTATCTAGTGAAACATCTTCCCAATCAAATGGTACATAGTTTCCAGTGAAACCATGAAATGGGATGGCTAGTCACTGCACTTCTGCTCATATCCTCGGTAAGGAGACAAAAAAATGTAAAATATAGCAACTCAACCTGAAAACTGAATCCATGGTTTATAGAAAACACAAAAATTGACTTCACTAATGGCTGCCAAAAAATGACAAAAGGACCATTAAAAACATGAAACATCATCTCTTCTTGATGAGAAAAAAACAAAAAAACAATCCTCATTCCAAAGCACTTGGCATTCTTGTTTTATGTTTTCATTTATTAGATCATATTCAAATGACACAACAATAAAATTTTTATTTTGTTTACTATTCATCTTAGGAAAAAGCACTGTGTGTTCTTCGAATGTACCCTCAACATTTTGTGTGAAAACAATGCCTGAAGGGTATTCTTCATGTGATTTAAAATAATATCCATCTTCACTATATAAAATTTCTGAATTTATGCTTTCAAGAGAATTGCATTTAAGAATAGACCATATAAAATATGAGGTATAATAAAAAAACTAGCTCCTCATGACAAATTTCTTGCACATGATCATCTTGCAAATGTGAGAAATTACAAACATGAACTAGTTCACTAATGGTATTTTGATCACACAAAAGCTGACAAACCAGTTGTAAATATTCATCTATCTTAGGAGAAGGAGCACAAATCTCTACCTCAAGTTGTTTTTCCACTTCATTTTTAGTCAAGGGATAAGCTATTGTTTGATAGAAATTGTTCTAAGTGTAAGGGAAACTATGCTCTAATTTGTTTTAATGATCTTGGAAGGATTTCTCATGAAATTCTTCTTGGATTTCTTCATCTATAAATTCCTCTTCACCATACATGTTTTTCATATGTTCAATGAAGTTTTCAATATGTGCACAAAAATTTTCTACCAACAACAAGGAAAGATAATGCTCTTTAAAATGCCCATAAAATACTGAATGAAAATCTCTTAGAGAATACAATCTACCAAGGGGAAACTTTTCATGCCAAAACTTTTCATTTACCTCGAAATAAACCATGAATATTTCAATCAAAGAATCCTCATGCAACTTAACTCCAAACTTTCATACACACATATGAAATCTAATCAAATGTAGAGAAACATCATCATCCTCCTTACCTCTAAATATTGGCAGATATGCCTTCCGATATATGAAAGGAATATGATATCAAAAACTAGGAATATGAGAGTGATTCATTGGAGCATACCTTGCAAATCTGTGATCCCTCTATAAGAAATGGATTCTCTAAGAAAATTTTCAGGCTACTGAGTCTTTGGGTAGTGGAGTCACCATGGATGTTTTGGACTCTGGACTGTTTGACAATGGAGTCATGAGGTAAATGAAACACATATTTCTTATTTCTAAAAATTGTTCACCATCAACAATCAGATTTGGATCTTGTCATTCTTTGATGAAAATTTCAACTTTGCTTCTTGTTGTAGCAACTACAACCACCCTCCAAAATTTTTCCTTAGCTTCATTTTGGAGCCTCCCTACCAACAATTCACAGTAGAATGTCTTACTTCGTTAAGTACACAAGCTTCAATGTCTTTTTTGCAGAATGACAACATGTCCATCAGAGCTTGTTTCCTTTTCCTCATAGGTTGTTCTTCTAAACTTGGTCCAGTTGCAAGCTGAGCAGCTCCCTTAAGAAATTGCATAATTCTGGAGGGTAACCAACCTTTCCTCCAGAAATTGCACAATTATGTCTAGCAAACTGCCCAGCTCCATAGTTGCGCAAATCTGCTTGTCACTGTTCACTGAGAAAATTGTGCAATTCCTCCTAGCAAGGCTACTCAACCCATAAATTACACAATTCTCGATAGCAGATAGCTTCTCTGCCCAGAAATTATGCAATCCTCGGGGCAGCTAGCCCAGATCCCTCCTAGAAATGTACATTTTTTCCTCCTAGTTGAGCAGAGTGTTGCATGAGTAGTTAAGTTTACTAGTTCCCTCTGAGACCAAGAAAAATTGATTTGTATGCATGGGATTCTCCTCCCAAGGAAGTATGCAAAGGCATCCCTTGTTTTAGGGATCTATTTTTAGCAGTTGGAGGTTACATGGAAGGATCATTTCAAAAACCTCCCACCAAGTGCTTCTTTTCCTAGATTTGTGGCATGTTCATCACAACCTCAATTTTATCAAAACATGTCAATAGGATGCTCTAGAGCTCATTCTTCACATCGACCTTATAGATGTGAAATCCCACATTGAACCTAGGAGTTGTAGCCACTTTCAACTCCGCTGTTTTGGGGTAAGCCCAATTTTCATGTCTCGCACTGCATTTTTGGTGCCTTTTGTGTTTCTCTTCATATGAATAATGTCTGCCTAATGTCAGTGAGCACTTGCTGTCATTCTCATGCATACTATCTTGTACTAGCACTATTTCAATTTTCATGTGCATCTCATTATTGTCACATGCATGACACCATTTTTCACGGATGATCGCCACTGCAATGACTCTCTTCACACACATGAATGCTTTCCCATTTCCTTAATCCTGCACTTTTTGTTTGCATGAATGATCATTCACTCTGATTTTCACTCATATCACCATGAATTTAGACTTCTCATGTTTTTAGTCACTTGTCAGTCAGACTACGCTGCCTTGGCCCGGGTTGTGCCTTACCCAGCTAGAACTGCGCATTTCTAGAAGCGAATGATTTTCCTTCCCTCCATAATTTGTGCAAGTCTAGTGAGGCATTGAGCTACAAGCTTGCATTGTGCAATTCTTGGAGGCAGTGTCGTGTTGGCCCTAGAAACTGCACAATGCAGTTTGCTAGATTACATGTCACTGCTAACTGCAATTGCATAGTTTTAGTCCTGAGAAGGGCAGGCTGGACTGTGCATTGCATATTTCCAGTAGTCAGCCAACCTCCAGGTAGCTTAGACTATTCCTTACATAGTTTTGGCTATCAGTCTCCCAGCCTTCTGGTGAAAATTGTGCGACCTTCACGATCAGTCACACATGTATGTTGCATGCCAATATTTCAGTTTATTTTGGTTTTTGACTCACAGGTTTCTTGTCATGGGTGTTGCTATGTTTGTAGGTATCACAGGTGTTCATCTGCCTCTAAGCAGTCTAGGTATAATGGCTTACAGGAGAGAAGAGTCGAAGACACCATTCAAAACACACTTGGGGATGTAGTCGAGCAAGTGTCTATGAACTTGCCTACCTATGAAGACATCAAGTTATTCGTAGAGAAGGAAATCAAGATAAGATGACAACAACTTCAGAACAAGCAGCACCATCAGTAATAGCAGAAGGCAGCACACCTGCAAGCAATGAATGCAAGAGGATGGTTTTTGAAAACACAGAGATGGAGCAAAGTTGCAAGCTCAAGAAGATCCACCCGTGATGAAAGAAACATTGGAGACTTAGGCTATCAGGTGATAGCGCAATGTGAGGATCGTATGAATATAGAGAACAGAACAAAGAAGGAGTTTCATGTGTTGAAGCAACAACTCAAGGAAGAACAAGAGCTACATAGATGAGAGAATGAGTTGTAGCAGGAACAAGTATAACAGGGGATGCAACATGCATTCACTAATGAAACTGCGCCTGTACAAGTTACAGATCCATCCCAGTAGATGCCATGGAGTAGATATGGTGAGTGGTGTTGTTGATCACAGGCAAGATAATTCAGCATCATGCACGTCATTGGTACATGCATACGATCTAACCCATCTGGCACACTCACTGAGGTGAAGAAAGGAAGGAAGTCCGACTGGAGCTGAACATCCATTTGACAACTGATGTGCATGACCACCAACACACACTAGAAGATCCCCACAGACATTATGCATCATTTTGTTGTCACTTCGACTGCACCCAAGAATACCATGCACATGCTATCAGACAAGTTGGATGGAGGAGCCACACCAATGCACTCAGATGCAACAGAGGCAAGAGTTCACTTCGACAATATGTCAACATGAAGCACATGCACACCATCATGGATGACCAATATTGGCATCAACTGCCCACTTTCACCATCAAAAGCATGTCAAAGAGTTGGTCTCATCATAATGGATCGAGTGTTAGTTATGTCTTGCATGGCTTGCTCAAGCCATTCTGTCTCACATATGCACATGTGCATTGTAATGTAATGTCTTGCCAAGAGGAAGTTCAAGTATCGATAATTGGATATAATAGTCATAGAGTAGATGAAGAGTCTTGAGGGTAGATGAACTGTCACAAAGGGGAGTGTCAAGGGTCACCTCACCCTTCTCCATAAATGGAACCTCATAACTCATTTTACAGGCATTTGGTCAGCGAGTCTTCCGATAGGACTATCTTAGAGAGAGGATGGAAATTATTGTAACAAGCCTTGGCTTCTCTAATGCGAGGATCTAGTACATCTCTTTGGAGGAGCAAGCGGTTGTGGTTGTAATATTCTACTATCGGAACTGGTGGTTGGACATGGATGTATTATATGACTGGAACTTACACTTCTTAATATAAGAAGAGCCAACATGTTTCATTCATATGTTGTATTATATTCTATGCTATCTGGTTTACTCTAAATGATATATGTATATGTTTTCTTACGCATGCATGTATAGTTATCTATGTATGTATGTATGAATCTTTATGAAATGTGTTGTTGGTTTAACCATCACTTTGGAATGCTAGCTAACTTTCCTTCCATGTTGTGATGCATCTTCGCTCGTTTGTTCCCTTCTTAACTCTATGCTATCACATGTTTCCAAGGGGTGCACTCATTGGCTCACTGCAATTGTCACACCCTTGGTACCAACATAGTTATCTTGCTTGTCTCTATGCGAAATGGCAGTCAAGGAATTACCATATGCCCCACTACTAGGACTCCTACATGAAACAGTCTAAGATCTAATTGGGACTTGTTACCATGGAGATCCCCTTACATGTTGGCCAGTCGAGCACTGTCAACACTTCTCGACAAAGGCACGAAAATGTTATCACTTAGAGAAACGCCTGGTTGTGCAAGAAAAAATCTAAGGCAACCTCAAACCCCTTTAGGAGACAAGTTGGCCCCTAAATTCAAAGGGGGGTGTCTCCTCAAACACAACTACCCTAGGTCACAACGATAGCAGGTCTGTTAAACACTCTATGGCCAAATTAATGTAAAATTTGATGATGTTGGTTGGAGTATGGGAAAGAGAAACACCATCGAGCGATGGGGTCATAGTGAAATTATTGAAATATTTAAACTATACAGGCAAAACCATTGTGAGACTTCACAATTTATAGATATGAAAGAAGAAAAGGTAAATTTCATGGCTAAAACAAAGCATCTAAGGATGATTTCTGCATGAGCCTATGAGACTAAATAAATTTATTTCCAACATCAAAGATATAAAGAATGAACCATGAATTATGTATCAAACGACATCTCATTCTAATACATAATAGAACACATAATAGATGGGTTCAAAGATTAGAAACATTAGTAAAACTGTCTGCGATCATAAACAAATGAATCTCTGGATAAAAATTCACATTCCCTTATTTCAACAATTTTTCATTAAATTTTGAATAAAGTTACACAACACACAAGGTTTTTCTCTTCTAAAATCCAAACCCCCTCATCTTTTTCCTAAGCTATAGAAAACAATCACTTAACTGTAGATCCAAAATATTTGTAAAATATAGTTTAAAAAATACAAAAATAGTGTTAAATCTATAATAGTTACCTCATTCCATCTAATATCTGAATAAAATTTTGCTTCTCATATCTTCAACATGAATTGATAAATTTTCCTTAGAAAGTGCATCTGGAACTTCTATGAGAGAAAATGTGAGTTGAGTGCATGAAATATATCCTACATGGGCTGCCACATATTCTAAACATGATATTTTACTTGTTGGTTTCACTCCATAAAAGTGAGTCAATTGATTTTGTGCCATGATCTATTCAAAATTATTTTCCACCTATTGATTTAATGCCTAAGTCTAATTTGATGAGTTGGATCTCCAAATGAAAGCATATTAGGCATTTTTCTAAGTATTCATAAAAAATTTATTCTTGCGAATTCCTGAAAATTAGGCTCCAAATATTCCTTTGTATCTTTCAAACTATAACACATTTATACAAATTGAGATATTTTTTTGTTAATGGGTCTGTTAATGACAAATTTTTCTTTCCTTTTTGGAATTCTTTTTTTTTTTTTAATTCTTGAAAACTACGTTCAAAGTTGATGACTAAAACAAGAAATTATTTAATATTTTAGTCTCAAAAAATGGGCTACAAATAATCCTTCAAATATTACAAACCCTGACATTTGTGCAAAAGTGAGTGAGGTTTAGTTAATGGTCCCATTCTTGACTGAAACCTATTTCTATTTTTGAAAATTCATTTCCATTTGTTCATAACTCGTGCCCAAAGTTATTATCCTTTATAGGAAAAAAAAGTCTAAAAAATAGTGTTTTGTCAAGTGAAAACAAAAAATGCTTTGAAACATTTTCCCTATGGCTGTTGAGTTTGTGTCTTTATGTTTGAGATATTAACCTTGGTGAATAACATAATATAATGGATTAACGTTGCACGAATCTTAACCCATGATGGCTATCGTCCGACGGTAGAAATAATCGAATGTGAAATCATGACATGCCATGTCACCATTTGATTAGCTAGCACTCACTTGATCAAATGCGTGTTCCCTTGTTGATGTGGAATCTATCAATGCCTTTTGATATTGACCTCCAAAACTTTAAATTTCAAACGGACCCTGATACTCCAGTTTTCTGTGTTTTAATTTACAAATTTAAAACTAGCGTTTACACTCTAATTATGAGCGCATTTTATTTTAGAAATCTACAATAGGCGTTGATATTCTGTCTCTCAGTTCTTTTGTATTATTTTTTTTAAATTGGCGTTGTCACTGAAACTATCAACACCTTAAAACTATTAAGCCTTCCATTCTAGGCCAAAATATCATGTTCTTATTGTAGTGATAATTTTATGGTAGCCTATGTATCTTGAATATGGTTTCTTGTGCATTTTGTCTACAGTGAGTTTCTTTAATTTGACTAAATCAAGAACATACAATTTGTCTCTATAAGCCATAAATTGTTCTACAATCATCTCATAGCCCTCATATTTTTTTCTAATGACTCTTACTATAAACCTTTAATTATTTGTAGAAAATATTCATCCCCATTCAAATCTTCCTTTATTCTAGATTTTAAATGAGACTCACAAGTGCTAATAACTACTAAAAGTATAATTTGTATGCCTTGGATAAGTTCATGTACTGTCATGTTCTCTCTTGAGTTAGGGTTTTTTTTCAATGTCAAAATCATTAATAAATAATAATCATCTAGCTTTCCTAGCATTTAACTCAAGTTTATCAAATAGTAATGCCACATATTTAATGCATGCACAATGTTTATGAGTTTGAAATCATGGGTAAAACAATGTTCATCATGTTTTTTCATTTTTTTTATTTGTATCTTATCACATGATTATCTTGCATTAGCACTCAACCAAATCCTTCATTACAAGAATCTGTGCATATTGTGACATATTTTTTTTGTCTATAATTTGTAGAATTGGAGCACAAGTCAAAAGATTCCTTAATTATTTAAATATTACTTCACATTTAGTAATCAACATAAATTTTATTAGTTTCCATTGTAGAAAATATCTAGGATGGCCAATTTTTTAAAATCCTTTAATGAATGTCCAATAATGTCTTGCATGTCTCTTAAATCAGGCCTATTCATGAGGCCATGGAACCCATCATTCGATCCCTCAGCAATAGTCATAACCTCAACACCAATTTGGGTGAGATTTCCAAACCTACCCTTGCATCTCTGGAATTTCTCCTCACTAGAAGCCATTGGAAAAGCAATTGGGAAATTTTACTGCAGGTGCCCAAAAACAGAGGAATATGCCAAAACCACTTATGCATGCATATGTGTGGAAATGGACTTCAGCGCCAGATTCCCAGCTGAAATACACCTAACAAGTAAAGACTATGTGTGGAACCAGAACCTTGATTATGAAAGTGTCCTCTTCAAATGTCAATACTGCTTTGAGACAGACCACCTAGCCAAAAATTGCCTAAAAGCCTCTGCTAGAAAAAATCACCACAGATATACATGGTGGGAAGGAGCACAAAAGGAGTAGTACACTGTCATCAAGGAAGAATACTCTCAAGAAAACTCTAAATCACAAGAAATCGGCCAAGAAAGAAACAACTCTCAAGACAAGCAGGGGAAAGCCCCGCCCAGCAACAAAAAAGTGAACTCGACAACCCCTCAAGAATCAATAGTTATGAGGATTTGATTACTGCACAAAATAAATCTTCATTTAACAGCACAACAGATCTCCTAGACCAAACTTCTTCTTTGATTATCTTCAAAAGGACAAACACAGTGAATCGTGAAGCTAAGACACCAATGTCCCAAGAATTAGAAGAGATGAAGGAGATGCAAGATAAAAAAAAGTTGGAAGACCGTAGAGAAGAAAAATAAAGCTACAAAACGAATCTCGCCAAGAAAGATGAGGAGCCAGACAATTAGAAACTAAGAAAATTATAGGTCTGATAGACCAATTTGGTCTCAAAGGACATTAACCACCACCATCATCATCAAATAAACTTACATCTATCACATTATTTGGAGTAGGTCAGTTCATAATACCCTTGACTTTTCTATACTAATTGAGATTCTTTGATCTCAAATAATGTATCCCAAATACAATACATTTGTCTTGGTTATAAATTTCATTTATTGAACTTGGAATTTAAGTGATGTTTTCTTAATACCTATAAAACTAATCCAAGATGTTTTTTGTGTTCTTCCTCAGACTTAGAATACATGAAGAGATCATCTATGAAAAACTAATATAAACATATCCAAGTATTCCGTAAATATGCTGTTCATGAAACACATGAATTTAGTTGGTGTATTGGTAAGACCAAATGGTACCACTATAAATTCATAATGACCATATCTTGTTTTGAAAATTTTCTTATAAATATCATCATCTTTGATTCTCACTTTATGGTACCTCAATGTGAAGTTTATTATTGAAAAGGATTTGTTCTCTTTTAATTGCTAAAACAAATAATCAATCTATGGTAATGAATACTTATTTAATTTTACATTACATTTTTGGCATTGATATTAGTTGCATCTATTTTATAATCATAGAAACCTATATAGTGGCTATTAGGCCATACTTAAATGTTTTAACATAGAAAGGTCTAATTGGGCATTTTTCCAAGTAAGCATCCAAAGTTTTAATGCCGTCATTTTCCCATGTCAACTAGATTTTTTCCTAGAGATTTTGGTATCAAGAAGCTTGATAATTATATGATACTTACCATACTTGCTAAACTTTGTGAAACATATTTTGCCTTTGTTTTTTCTTTTCATTTGTTTACAATAACAATGAATCTTTTACAATTTCTTATAGAATGCCTTGTTTTGAACCATTTTGTGAATAACTAATGCAAAGTAGGATAAAGTGTTCCACATTATCATCATATAATCATATGTCATTAACACATCCCTTTGGATACAAAAATTCAGTCCCAAGAACTAGTGCAATAAAAGAAAAAGGGAAAAAGGATCACAAACCCAAGAAATAGTCCCTTGCTTTGAATGATGAAAAAAGAGTGACATATAAAGGAAATAAGGCTTCTCAACATTCTAAATTGTTTGGACGAGATGGCCATGTAGAATCACATCGTTGGAAGAAGATAGATGTATGAGGGGCATGGAAAAAATTTAGTACACTAATTTATATTATATTTTAGAAACTTTGGAGAATATTACTAGTCCCTAATAAACAAACATTAAAATGTTTGGCGATATTTTTGTAGAAATATTCAAATTTATGATGATTTTATAAATTCTCTATAGAGTTTTTGTGTTTTTGCAGTTAAAATATTTTTAGCTTATAAAATTTGGGAAAATATTTTATAAAAAGTGGAAATTAGCGAATATTTTTATTTTGGAAAAACATGGAAAATTAGCACATCTACAAAATTTAACCCCTAAAGTTTTCCATTGTTATGAGAAGCCACGACATAGCACAAAGTCAAGCTTGACCATTCTCCTGCTTCTGATTCATCTTCAAGTATCGATCCATTTCCCTTCATATGTACATATTCATAGAAAGTTCTAGTTGATTTCACATAAATTCTTGTATATTTTCCTCATTGCATAGCTCTTTCAACAAATATTTACGTTTTTCTCATGATTGGCATGATCTATATTTTTATGTCTTTGTTTTCACTCTTACCCTCTCTAAAACTTCTATTTTCTTCTTTTTCTTAATCTCCTTCTATTTTAACTTTCTCATGCATTCATTTTAATAATACGTCCCCCACACTACTTCTTTGTGTTCATAGCAATGTGTGGGAGATACCTTGCTAAAACGTACAAGTGATGGTTCAATTCTAAGAATTGTTTTTATTCACTACTCATAACTTAAATAAGGTGAAGAGCCTCATTCCAGGCTTTGTCTATTGGATCTTATGGAAGGAGAGAAATAATAGAATCTTCAACAATCTTAGCAAGCCACTTGATACCCTATGGCTCCTTCTCAAACAAAATATGCAAGAAACTCTTGCTCTAAGACACTGGAAAAACTCGGACTTGGTAGACTCTCCTTAGGAATGCCTCATCTTGAGAGATTGGAATTTGGACCTCACTTTTTTAGCTCAAGTCAAGACTAGTCTCCCAATCAACACTGCTTCTCCCCATAATTGGTCTCCCCCAGCTTCCCATTCTTACAAACTGAACTTCGATGGGGCTGCTAAGGGCAATCCTGGGCTGGCTAGCTATGGCGGTGTCTTCAGAAATGAAGTTGGTTCAGCACTGCACATATATCATGGGTCAATTGGCAAAGATACCAACAACGCTGTAGAACTTGAAGGTTTATGGAAAGGCCTATGCATAGCAGAAAAGGAAATTTTTTTCCCTCTTGAGGTAGAAGGGGATTCTCAAATCTTAATAACAGTAGCCACAAGGATTCACTTAGATACCTCATCAACAAACATTCCCTCGAGCTGGCGGCTTCTTAGCAGATTGGAACAAATTGAGGAATGGCTCAAGACTTGCAGGAGCATTACCTTCAAACATATTCAACAATCGGCCAACAAGGCAGCAGTAAGACTGGCTAATCAGGGAGTCAATCAGCAGCTCCTATTTTTCTCAAGTCCTTTAAGTGATTCAAATGATTCACAACTCAAACAATACTGCACTTCTCTCGTGCAACAGGATTTATCACCCCCGGAGGCGGGTGCATGGTCAAGAGAGAAATACGTTGGCAGCGAGGAGGGTGGGCGCGTGGCTCATCACAATCGCCAGCCAGCATCGCATGAGAATAGAATTAATGTTTCAGACCATCAACTTAAATGCTGCATTAACGCATCTCATTCCCTCTTGCCAGTGTGTTAGTATATCGGTAACGGTGTTCTGCTTGTTATTCACTCATCCCTTGCACTTATGCTGGTTCAGCAAGGTTGAAGATAGTCCAGGGTATTTTCTACCTCTATATCAAGGCATCAACACTTATAAGGGCTTTCATGCTTCAAACAATCCTTTCTGCATCCTCCTCGATTGCCCCCTCTCAGTCCCCTCCACGGCTGTTTGTTCTATTCCTCCAACATACCTCAAAATTCCTAGAGTGTGCTCAAGGATGAGTTGCAGAAGAGGTAGCTCTCGAGGCCGTGTATCCCGCCAGCCTTCCTCCACAACCTCGGACCCTTCGTCTGAGGCTTCGGATTTTTGTTTTGATAGATACCCTGTGGCCAGAAGCGGTCGTGGCAGGGGTCGAGGGTTGATCTTCACCGGAGTGTGCTCTCACCATTCCAATTCTCATACAGCTCACTTCCGCTTCCCTTGCACTCTAGGCAATTCCTCCTTCATTGTGTCCAACAGTGTAGAGTTGTGTGAGGATACTATGGGTTCGGGGGCTGTCAGCCTAGGGGATCCTTTGGAACCAAGGATGGAAGACCATATTGAATGCTCGCAGAATGCGACCACTCAGAGAAAGGACCTAGGCGGATATGCAACTCTAGATTCGACCATCCATGCCAGTCTGAGCGCTCCTGCAGGTGGTGGTCCTTCATGTGAAGAGGGCCAACCCTCTGAGTTTGAAGACCCAGACCAGTTCGGTTGCCGCATTGTTGAGGAATTGCCTCCAACATCGCATGAAGACTAAACAACTCTACACCTTCTAGTTTTTGTTCAATTGTTGAAAGAAGTCACTCAATGCCTTCTGGATTGATAGTCATCTTATGTTTTTAGTTCTCAGAATCAGGTCCCTTTCAATTTTTGACTCGCTGGTTTCCCCTACGTGGGTGGCATTTTCTTGTTTCTTTGGTCACTGTCTTGGTAGCGGCTATGTTGTTCCTTTTAATATGTCCCAGTCTTCAGTTATAATTTCTAGTTATCTCAAGTCCCAAAGCAAGTCATTATGCAGGTCTTCTGGTCAATTTCTCAAGCGATTTTTGTAAGCATGTCGTCTCATGGGCTAGAACTCTTGAGGCCTCTGCCTCTCTGTAACCATATTTTTGTATCAATATAGGAGTAGACAAATTCAGAAAAGAATAAAAACAAAAAACAAAAAAAACAAAAAAAAAACTACTTAAATAAGGTGAAGACAATATGGTAGAACAGATAGAGCAACAACAAAGAAATTCCTCAGACCCCATTATCTTTCCCCACTTGTGGTATCATATCCCCTAAAGGAACTCATGTTTGTTGTTCTTGGTCCTCATCATCATATTAAAAGTAAAAATACATACAATGTTTACAACACCACAATATATCTATTACATGATGATCGTTATAACAAAAACTAAAAGTATCCATTCATGTTTTAAACAAATTTAACTACAAACTTTCCAAGGAGATAAATTAGAATGTTACACCCTCCCCCCTCCAACATTAACATTGTCCTCATATTTATTTAAATACAAGAATGTATGATGTCAATAAGATGGTTAATATCATGTACATATTTCTTTAATAATGATACATGAAAAACATTATGTGCTTTAATATTTAGTGACAAGGCAAGTTTATAAGCAATGAATCCCATTCTTTCCAAAATTTCAAAGTTTCTACAATATATGGATGCAAGCTTGGCATAGGCTATAATTTTTAGGGTTTTTCTTCATGGTTTCACTTTAAGATATACACGCTGATCAAATTTGAATCTTTTATACACTAGTTTTATTTATGCATAACGTTTTTGTTTGTCCTTGCATGTCTTCAAGTTTTGTTTGATCTCAATCACTTATTGCACCATATCTTTCAACATTTCCAATCAATGTGTGAATATATTCATCACATTGTCCCAACTTATAGGTTTAATATATTTTCAAACATATATTTCTTTGAGATGACTCATTTGTATTGATTCTCGATAATAATTATTAGAAGAAATTTCTGCCAAATGCAAGGTAGTATTCCAACTTACTTGGTTTACTCATAATGCACATGAAATTCATGCCTTCCATTACTTAATTTTTGCTTTTTGTTCACACAGATATTTTTGGATGACAAGACGTGCTAGAATTTAGTTGCACACCCAAAAATCAAATAATAGTTTGCAAAAAGATATATATGAGATATAATTGCAGTAGGTATTCCATGTAACTTGGAAAATTCTTTGATAATTTTTTTTTTCTATCTTTACTAATTTAAAAGTGGACATCATAAGGATAAAATGAGTAGCATTTATTAAGTAATCAAGTATAATCATGATCACATCATGTTGTTTTACTATTATTGGTAGTACCATGATGAATTTTGTGGTGATTACTTTCCATTTCCACTTATCTGTGGGTAGAGGTTTCTATAACCATATTTGGTGTTTATGTTCTATTATCACTCAGAGAAAACCCTTCATGTAGGTGGAAAACTCCAAGGTAACCTCTAACTTCTTTGGTATTGAAGTTGGCCCATCAATATGGAAGGGTATCACTCCTCAAAGTCAACTACCCTAGGTCACAATGGTAGTTGGTTATTTAAGCACTCCATGAATAGATTAATGTAAAAGTCATTGATGTTGGTTAGAGTGGGAAACCTAAAAAAATTGGCGATGGACTCATAGTGAAATTAATGAATATTCAAACTATGTATGATATAAATCATGAACCACGAATTCTATATCAATGACATCCCATTCTAATACAAAAGAGAACACATAATAAAGAGGTCCAAAAATTAACTACACTAGTAAAATTGACTGCAGGCATAAACACAAAAATCTCTCGACAAAAATTCATATTCCCCTCTTTAAGAGATTTTTCATGAAATTTTGAAAAAAGGCACACAACACACAAAGTTATTCTTTGCCAATGTCCAAAATTTTTTTTCTTTTCTCATAAGCTATATAAAAGTATCCCTTCATTGTAGATCTAACTGTTTTGGTAAAAAAAATTAAAAAATATAAAAGATAGTGTTCTCGTACCTTCAGCCTGAATTGATAAAGTTTCCTTAGAAAGTGCATATGGAACTTCTTTAAGAGAAAACTGGAGCCAAGTGCATGAAATTTGGTCTATGTGGGTTGCCACATATTCTAAGGATGATAATTTATATGCGGGTTTCGCTCATTAAAAATGAGTCAACATATTTTTTGCCAAGATTTTTTCAAATTGAATTTCCAACTATTGATTTAATTCCTAGCACGATTTGATGAGGTGTCTCTCTAACTGAAAGTAGATTAGGGATTTTTTAAATATAGAAAAAAATAATTCTTGTGAATTCCTGAAAAATAGGCACCAAATATTCCTTCGTATATTTCAAACGGTGATGATTGTGCAAAAATTGGGATATTTTTTTATGAATGGATCCATTATAGAAAAAATCCTCTTTCATATTTGTAAAATTATTTTTCATCTTCTCAAAAATCGCGCCCAAACTTAATGACTAAAACAAGAAATTGTTTAATATTTTAATTTGGAAAAATGGGATGCAACTGGTCCTTTGAACCTTCCAAGACATAACATCTCTACAAAATATCATAGATTTTTTTCTTAATGGACCTGTTTTCGACAAAAACCTCTTTCAATTTTCAAAAATTTGTTCTGATTTATTCAAAAATTGTGCACGAAGTCACTATCTTTTAGAGGAGAAAATAGTTTTAAAACAGAGTTTTGTCAAGTGACAACAAAACATGCTTTGACACCTTTTCCCTTGTTGAGTTTGTGTCATTATGTTTGAGATATTAAACTTGGTTAATAAGATAATATAATGGATTAACCCTACAAGACTCTTAACCCATGATGCCTATCCTAGGGTGGCAGAAATAATCCAATGTGAAATCATGACACAACATGTCACCATTTTTTTAGTCAACCCTCTCCCACTCCTTTACTCACATGGAATCTGTGAGTGGCTTTTCATATTGACCTCCAAAACTTTAAAATTCAAATGGGCACTCATACTCCATCAGTTAGTGTTTTAATTTATAAATTTAAAACTAGTGTTGATACTCTAGATGTGAGCCCATGTTATATTACAAATCTACAATAGTTGCTAATATTCTATCTGTCACCATTTTATACTACTTTTTACTAATTGGCATTGACACTAAAACTATCAGAGCCTTAAAACTATTAACTAAGATTGTGATAAGAATTGGCTCCATGGGTATGCTATCAATTGTAGAGGAAGCATGAACCCCTATATACCAGAGGCCTATCCATTGGGTTGATCGCAAGTTCTGAAACTTGCTTATTCTTAGACCTTTGACTTATTTTGTTGAAACTAACCCCATAGTGAAATCCATTTCTTTACAAACTGAAATCAAAATACCAAACCTAAAATCTAAATACTTGAAATAAATTATTACCACAATCAAATCTACACTCAAACTCTGTTGTAACAAGAAATCCAAATGGCGAAAACTGGAATACTGAAATGCTACTCCATTGTACAAACTAGAATCTAAATGATTGAAATACAAGCTTATTCAATACACCTACTCTAACCTAGTGAAACATCTTCCCAATCAAATGGTATGGAATTTCCAGTGCAACCATGAAATGAGATGGATACTCACTAGAGTTTTTCTGATAACCTCCCATAAGTAGACAAAAAGATGTAAAAGATAGAAGCTCAACTTGAAATCTGAATCCATAGTTTATAGAAAATACAAAAAATGACTTCACTATTGGATGTAAAAGATTCCCAAAAGGACCATTAAAAACATGAAACATCATCTCTTCTTGATGGGAAAAACCAAAAAAACGATCCTCATTACAAACTACTTATTGTTCCTATTTTATGTTTTCAATTTTGAGATCATATTGAAATGAAACAACAACAACAAGAAACATTTTGTTTACTATTCATCTCAAGAAAAAACATTATGTGTTCTTTGAATGTATCCTCAACATTTTGTGTGACAGCAATGCCTAAAGGGACTTCTTCATGCGATTTAAAAGAATATCCATCTTGATTATACAAAATTTCTGAATTTATGCTTTCAAGAGAATTCCATTCAAAAAAAGAGCCTGTAACATTTGAGGGATAAAAAAAAACTTGCTCCTCGTGACTAATTTCTTGCATGTGATCCTCTTGCAATTGTGAGAAATTAGCAACATGAACTATTTCATTGATTGTATTTTGATCACACAAAAGTTGACAAACCAATTGTAAATATTTATCTATCTCACGATAAGGAGGATGAATCTCTCCATCGAGTTGTTGACCCACTTCATTTTCAGTCAAGGGATAAGCTATTGTTTGATGTAGATTGTTGTGAGTGTAAGGAAAACTATGTTCTAATTTGTTTCTATGATGCTCGAAGGATTTCTCATGCAATGCTTCTAGGAGTTCTTCATCCATAAATTCATCATCATCATGTATGTCTTTTAAATTTTCAATGAAGTTTTCAACACGTGCACAATAATTTTCGACCAACAAGAAGGAAATATAACACTTTAAAATGCTCATAAAATATTGAATGAAAATCTTCAAGAGAATACAAGCTACCAAAGAGTAACTTCTCATACCAAAACTTTGCATTTCACTCTAAAGGAACCATGAAAATTTTCATCAAATAATCCTCATGCAACTTAAGTCCAAGCATTCATACATGCATATGAAATCTAATCATATCAAGCCTAGCATCATCATCGTCCTGAGCGATTTATTGCAACATACCTTGTATATTTTTTATCCATATTAATGGAGTGGATTCTCTTAGAAAATATTTAGGCTATTGAGTCTTTGGGAAGTGGAGTGGACATGTATTTTTTGAACTCTTGAATGTTTGACAATGGAGTCACTACGTGAATGAAACACATATTTATTATGTCTAAAAATTGTTCACCATCAGTAATCATATGTGGATCTCGTCATTTCCCCACGAAAATTTCACCTTAGCTCCTTGACCAAGGCACCAAAATGTTATCACTTAGAGAAAGCTATGGTTGTGGGGAAAAATGGTAACCTCAAACCACTTTAGGATTGAAGTTGGCCCCTCAATTCAGAGAGGGATCTATCGTCAAACTCAACTACCATAGGTCACAATGGTAGCAGTTCTTTTAAACACTCTATGGCAAGATTCATGTAAAGTTGATGATGTTGGTTGGAGTGTGGGAAATAGAAACACCATTAGGTGATGGAGTCATAGTGAAATCAATTAAATTCTTAAACTATACATGGACAACCTATCACATAGGCATTGTAGTCTGTCATTGCTAGACTTCACAATTTATACATATGAAAGAAGAAAATGTAACATTCAAGGCT
Organism: Pinus taeda; assembly: GCA_000404065.3. NCBI lineage: Eukaryota > Viridiplantae > Streptophyta > Pinopsida > Pinales > Pinaceae > Pinus > Pinus taeda. The sequence continues at coordinate 86,040 of APFE031198547.1, forward strand.
AAAACAAAGCATCTAAGGATGAATTTTGCATGAGACAATCAAACTGAATACATTGATTTCCAACATCGAATATATAAATCATGAAACATGAATTATATAATAATGACATCACATTCTAATACATAAGAAAACACATAATAGTGAGGTTGAAAGATTAACACATTAGTAAAACTGACTGCAACCATAAACACATGGATCTCTCGATAAAAATTCACATTCCCTTGTTTCAAAGATTTTTCATTAAAATTTGAAAATGGTACAAAACACACAAAGTTTTTCTCTCCCAAAATCCAAACCCTTTCTTCTTTTTACTGAGCTATATAAAAGAATAACTTAACTCTAGATTGAAAATGTTCAGTAAAAACAGTTTACAAAATATAAAAGATAGAGTTAAATCCCTAATCTTGACCTCGTTCCATCTAATACCTAAATAAAATTTTGTGTTCTAAAACTTCTTTGAGAGACAATGTGAGCAGAGTGCATCCAATCTGGTCTATGTGGGTTGCCACATATTCTAAAGATAATATTTTATTTGTAGGTTTCACTTCTTAAAATTGTGTCAACTCATTTTGTGTCATGACTTGTTCAAAATGATTTCCCACTTGTTGATTTAATTTCCAAGTCAAATATGATGAATTCCCAAGCAAATATGATGAGGTGGCTCTTCAATTGAAAGTAGATTAGGCATTTTTCTAAATATTCATAAAAAAATGATTCTAGTGAATTCTTCGAAAATACTCTCCAAATATTCCTTTGTATCTCTCAAACCATAAAACCTGTGTAAACACCAAGATATGTTTTTGTTAATGGGTGTTTTATCTATTACTTCTATTCTGAAACATTATTTTTCAAATACTCGAAAATCATGTCCAAACTTGATGACTAAAACAAGAAATTATTTAATATTTTAATCTAAAAAAATGAGATGCAAATAATCCAAACTATGAAATTTGTGAAAAATATGAGACATGTTTTTGTTAATGGTCCCATTTCCCTACAGAAACCTCTTTCCAGTTTCACAAATTTGTTTGCATTTGTTCACAATCCGTTCCGAAAGTTACAGTCCTTTGCACTAAAAAACTGCCAAAAAAAATAGAGTTTTGTTAAGTGAAAACGAAACATTCTTTAACACATTTACCCTTTGAATAATGCATTTGTGTCATTATGTTTGAGCTATTAACCTTGGTGAATAACATAATCTAATGGATTAACATTGAACAACTCTTAACCCATGACGACTATAGTCCAGCGGCCGAAATAATCCAATGTGAAATCATGGCACAACATGTCACCATTTGTTTACCTAATGCTAACTTCGCTCACGTGGAATCTGTGAGTTCCTTTTGATATTGAACTCTAAAACTTTAAAATTGAAATGACCACTCATACTCCAGTTGTCCCTTTGTTGACGTGGAATTGGTGAGTGCCTTTTGATATTGACCTACAAAACTTTAAAATTCAAACAACCACTCATACTATAGTTGTGGGTGTTTTCATTTCCAAATTTAAAACTAGTGTTGATACTCTAGTTATCAACACATTTTATTTTACAAATCTACAATAGGTGTTGATATTCTATGTGTGAGTGCTTTTATATTATTTTTACATATTGACACTCATACTCAAACTATCAGCACCTTAAAACTATTTAATAAGATTGTGATAACATGTTCAACTTTAACTTGTTGGCACTCAATTTATCTTGCAATTTAATTTGTAATTTCCTATTTCCATTCTAGGCCAAAAATATCATGTTCTTATTGTAGTGATAATTTTCTAGTAGCCTATGTATATGGTATATGGTATTTTGTCCATTTTTTCTAGACTC
>APFE031198547.1:96410-114466 GCA_000404065.3 Pinus taeda
ATGGACAAAGCAGTCCAAGAGACCTTGGGATCTGAATCCCAACGGTCACCAAATGTACTATAAATGTATATCAAATTGTTAATAAAATTGTATCGCATGCTTTATCTTTCCTATTGTTCCCGCTGTCCATGTCTGTTTAACACAAGGTGTCACAAAATATTGGTACTATGGCATACAAATTGGAGCTTCTTGCATCTTCCTGAGTGCACCCAATTTTCCATGTTTCATGCTTAAAGAAGGTTAGAGGTGAGAAGATCCTAGCTCAAAAAATATTTCCATAACTTGAAGAGGAAGGAAAAACCATATTGGAACTGGAAGAATTCACAAAAAAAAGAAATCTATAGCTACGAAGTCGATCAATTTTAGAGTATCTCATCAAGTGGAATAACTTACCTGCTGAAGATTCCACATGGGAGGATGAGAATTTTATACAGAAGCATCCAGAACTACTCAAGCATTGAGGAATTTTTTTTGAAGGAGAGGGGCATGTTAGATCCCTATACTACTAGTGTAGCCCCTTATTGTTATCAGTGGAACACCCTTATTGTATTATTGTCCCCATGTAGTCCCCATGTTGTTATTATTATGCCCCATAGAAGCCCACTATTGTTATTGTTGTGCCCCTACAATATTATTTTTATGTGGTCTCTGATTATATTGGGACCCCTTAGATTCTTATATATAGAAAGGAGGTCTTGTCATTTGTATCATCCAAGAATTTTTCATTTGTGTAACGTAAAGGAGGTTGCCCCTTCGAAGAGGCTGATTTTGAAGTCGTTGATTTATCTTTTCTATATTTCTGTGAGCTATTTTCATAATATAGCACCGATCAATGTATCTATTAATTCAAAGTTAACAATGATAAATATGTGCAATCTGAGGGGTTCATATTTCACATGTTAATTCCATGTGGTAAATGTTTTGTTAGTAATTAGCTAATTTTTGTGCCATTAGATTTTATGGTTGTTGAATGTTATTTGTTTTTGCGCACAAGTTGGGTTTTCCTAAACAATCTAGCTTGAGAGTGGCCCGATGGTTTGATCATTCGCTTTAGGTATCATGTTTATATATAACCATTTATATACTTAATTTATATTATAATTCACTCATTATGATTTTATAGGTGTCTTAATTATTCAATATAGGTATTAAAATGGCTCATGTAAATTGTTTGTTAGTAAATAATTGATTTGTGCACTCATATCATTTATGGTTGTGGATTGTGATTTATTTTGTGCCCAAAACATTGGGGTTTGTTTAAGGAATCTAGAATTAGAGTGGCTTAATAGTTTGATAATTCTCTATAGGTAGCATGGTTACATATAACAATAAACAAAAATAATTTTTAATGTTATGTATTCATTATAATGATATAGATGTTTTAATTCCTCAATATTTTTCTATTATTTTCTTTTTATAATGTAAAACCAAACAAATTCACATTATAGACAAAATCAATATTATAGCTCGTTTTCTATTAGGTGTTCGTCATAAGAGAAACTATAGTAGCATTTTGACCTAAAATTTAACTATTTGATCATACCCAAGTGTGAGCCATCCAAACATAAGTTCCAAAAGTTTTGCAAAGAAGAAAACAAAAAAAGACAAATTGGATGTCTATGTTTGTCTATTTGATGGGCTTCAATGTTACATGAATAATGCCATCCTCCTTTTTGTCGGGTCGTGAATACGACCACTTTTTAACAGTTATTTTATCCATTTTTACTCTTCTTTATCCTATCGTTTATTATAATTTATTATATAAATCCATTTTACAAATGATTTATGCTCTTATGGATGAATATTATTTCTTCTCCTTTATTTCTAATAAATTGGTGATTATGCATGATTTTATCCATGATAGTTTTAATAAATTGGTTGTAACATTATTCACCATTTTTAGCCTCCAAGATAATTTCCAGATTGAAGATTTGATCATTAACAGTGCCAACTCAGAAATTCGCTGGAATAAGAAGTGAAAATTTTGCAATTGAGATTCTGGGAAAATGAAGAATAATCTAGAAAATCTGGAACATGAGTTTTGTCTAGAACGAACCCAATTAACTTTTGTAAAGAACGGTTTGCCCAAATTCAGCTTGTACTGAGAGAAATGCAGGGTTCTTTGAGCATGATTTTCCTAGATTTGTTGTTGCGGTTGTCCTCCAAATCTCAGCTGCAAAGCCAAATTTGCCTTGCTCTTGTTGAAAGATGAATGGAAATATATTTTCTTGTTGATCAATTGGTTAGAAACAATCCAATTTTGTAATAGAAATCATGTTGTAATTATCTCTATTGTAACTACTCTCTGCTCTCTCTCTATTTATATGAAAACAAAGATCAGAGAGGCGGATGGAGGATTAGAGATTCAGAATTGAGGATGGCTAAGAGAATGTAGAATTGGGAATGATGGATTCAAAATTATGATTTCAGAATTAGAAATTCAGAATTAAGGATCATGATTCATGATAGGATAGGAGGGAAAAGGGATTGTTGCATTGCAATTGTAATCTTCAAAGCTTTTGCTGTTGTAATGATTTCATAATTTGATGATGAATAAATAAAAGGGTTGCTGTTCATTCTTCTCATCTGAAGTAGCCCAGCAGCATCCGTTGGCGGCTAAGGGCCCAGACTTTGGTGGATTATGCGGCTGTTGTGTATCATACATTTACAATTTCTGCCGTGTGATGGTTTGGTTTCATTTATATTTATCATAATCATATTACTTTACTGTTTCATATTACTAGATTCAATGAATTGATCTGTTTTATATACTGTATCTAAATTGCGTTGTTGCTCATTTCTTTCTTAACAAAGATCACTGCTTTTTGCAAGCATGTTATTGTGTTGTTCATTTCATCTACAGAGTTGCGCCGATCACTCCAGTAACTTAACAGTTTTCTATTCATTATAGCTATATAACTTTGTTGTTCATTATAGATTACTGTTAATTTAGCTTTGCCTGTTATCTCTTTCACGCAAGGATTTGTTTTTTTCCTTTTAAATGTTATTGCAGCAAGCATGTTTATTCCATTTTTGTTAGCAGCATTATGGATTTATCATTTTCGGTTTATTGCTTTAATATGGATTGTAAGATCAACAACTGTAAAGGACATTGGTTATCGCTACCTAATTTCTTAGATTGTGGATCTTGTTTATGTTTGATTTAATTTATATCAGTTAAACAAGGAATGAGTTATTGCTACTACATCCTTGACTGATAAATTGCTGTAGTTTTCTGAGTGAATGATTTAAGTTTCAGAGTGATAAGTTTCTTTTAATTGTAAGTAGATTTTATTTCCGGATTTCATTTACTTTTGCATTTTAAGCACTATACTGCAAAACATTACTCTTGAGTAAATATCTGCCTCAGACTGAGTACACTCTTGAAACAAAAAGTCGTCCCTGGGTTGACAATTAATGTGAGGTAATTAGGAGTTAAAAAGACACCTTTTTATCGCTCGACACTTTTTATCTCTTATTTAATTATAAACTAGGTTCATACAAACATAAGAGGTGTTGCACACTAGATGTGTAAGCCCCAATTTCTTGTACTTATGATGCATCTACCTATTCTAATATCCCAACTAATGAGGCTAATGGTTTAGTTGAAGGGAATCAATTCATAATTTTCTACTAGAAATCTGATTATAAAGAAATCATTCAAAGAAAAACTAGCTAAACCAACCACATCGAATTTAATTTATAACTAGGAAATCAGGTTGGAAAGGTAGAATGTTGTAACAACCATTTTGTTCACCCTTCAAGGAATTATTGTTATATGAAATGATAATGTAAATTGAGGTGAAATATAATTGATGACAATACTGAGAGAAACAACATAGATTCAAAGTTGGGAGGAGGAGCTACCTGGGAATGACTTGGGGAAATATTGATACATTAAATATTGCTATTATTTCTCACGTGTATCCCTAGAGCATTGTATAAGAATTAACATTGACGAATGGGCGCTAGAGGAAAAGGATGATCCTATCCTGTGGGAGGATCGACATTGGTCAACATGTAAAGGAAATTAGGGAAGGATGGGGATAAGAGACACTTTAGCAAGGAGAGAATTATCAGGTAGACAAGAAGAGCAAACACAAACTATAAAATACCACCTTGAGAAGACCAAGGCATGATGGTTGTGCTGCAGTAAGAAAAAATGCATGTTAACAATGTGTGGAAGCATTAGAAGAATCTCAACACATGCTTAGGCTTGGAAACTAATTGAGGAACATTGTAAGAAGGTGAAGTTGTGGTGTTGAAAAGTTAGGGTGGAAATGGACTCTGGGTTCCTACATAATAGGTGGATACACTAGTTACTCTCGGACTTCTCTTGGTTTCATAAGTGGAGAACCCGAAGTGGAGTTCAGATTCTCATGAAATCTATAAGGTGGAGGCATATTGGGCTCTGGATTCCTGCTAGATTGTAGGTGGAGGAACTTTGGGCTATGGATTCCTGTAGTGTAATCAGGTGGAGAAAATAGGGCTCTAGATTCTTGTAAGTGATTTTTGGGTGGAGACACTGTGTGCTTTGGATTCCTATTGGATTGCAGGTGGAGGAACTATTGATTCTAGATTCCTAGAAGTGACTATTTAGGTTGTGACATCATGTGCTTTGGATTCCTACTAGATTGTAGGTGGAGGAACTCTATGCTTTAGATTCCCATTTTTTGTGAATGATTGGTGTGAATTTCCCTTGAGTGATTTTATTCCTCCAACTCCAAAACCAACTCCTGGGTAGTTAATTGCAAGAAAGGTTATTAGCGCAGTTGGCCTATGATTGGGAGGAGAGTTGAAGTTCCACTTTCATTTGCTAGTCAAGCAATTACTAAAATAGGTTATTTACTTGTAACTTGTGTATGCTTATGCAATATCAATGATGATTGTTATTATTTTTTGGTAATGGGTATATCAACACTATTAATGAGGAATATGTATTCTTGTGTGTTACAATGTGATGGTTTGTGAATGGTTATTATGGTTGTAAGGGACTTGTATATTCAAGTGATTATGATATTCTCTTGAATGAAAAGCTATTTATATGCTCATATTTGATTATGATATGACCAACTGACTGTGGTTGTGTGTGTGATTTCCATTATATGTCATGTGAATAACTTAAATAGTTGTAGCATAAAATATGTTAAGGCCCGTGGATAATGTTGTGAATATATGTTTAATAAATCCATGGAACTATTGTGATAGATGTAAATCCATGAGTGTTATGTAATAATGAACATTTAGTCTCCATGTCCTAGAGCTAATGAGCTCTACAGTTCAGATGTTTTCTACAAGATGAGAGAGGCAATATGGGTTCTGGTATGTATGATGGATACCATTTTACTTCTAGACATATTCTAATGCGATCTTTCATTATTTGTGTAAGGAATGGTGGTGCAAGCCTTGAAGGCCTCAAGACTTTATGTTTGGCTCACATAGATGTACTTGTAGGTGGGTTGAATGAGCCTTGATAACTCCAAGGAAGCATTGTAAAGTTGATAAGGCATTGAATTAACGAGCGTGGGATGAGAAATTCCCCATTATATGTAGTATAATATTCACATCACACCACACTGGGAATGTAAGGAGGTTACTTTTGAGAATGTTGTGGTTGATGTAGGCCATAGGGTGCAATAACTCCTATCACTTGTTGCAAATTTTTCCTTCACGTTGCACATGTGTGACAAGTGGTATTTCCATGTTGGGAATGTTGATAATATAGATGGAGGGTGCGACGAAGATCGCTGAGAATCACTACTTGCACAAAGGTTTGATACCTTGGTGGGACCCAAGACTTGAGTTGAAATGGAACCTTTCAAGAATTCCATGTGATATGATGACACCACCCTGGCATCAACATGACATTAGAAAAAGGATATAGGAGCAGGTGACATGGAGGATAGATGATGTGTCATCATGAGGATGTGGCTAAGGATTATGGGGAAATTTGGCATAGGATTTCCATGCGAATATGACGTGATGACTCACATGGATAGGGACCATGTCACTACAAACTATGGAATCATGATGGAGAACTAGTAGTTTCATTTTGTAGCAGGCCACAAAGATAACAGATCCCACATAATAAAGAGAAGGCACTTAACAAATATTCTCTCCACCACTTAAAGAAAATATTGATGATGAACAAAAAAAGTTAGAGTTATTTGCATGGAAGTGGTAAGGCCGCATAATGATGGAAGGTTTGGGATGGGGAATGTCCTCGTCACTTGACACGAATGTTGATGTCATGCTGTTAGGGTTTGAAATAAAGCATTCCTAAGAGGTAAAGTGCGGTGGTGCGAAGGCAACATGGCACAATGATATGTCGAGACCATGTAGGCCATCAGAGAGCTAGTAGGCCCATGTATGCACATGGTTGCCACGTAACAGACCTTATAGACGTGGAAATGGTTAAGGGATTGAAGTTAAAACATGAATACATTTCAATCTAGAAGTTGGATTGAGGAAAATTTTATATCACTCAAAGTCTCTTTACAATTGTACAAAGTTAATTCCACTAATTTTGGGAAATAAAAAAATTGTAACCCCATTTCCATACTGACACAATGGAGGTTGGGTTAATTAAAAGTAACACCTCCCATTCAACCAATATTAGTCAAGGAGGTCAGAGGGAGTGTTACAAATTCTACAACTAGATTGAAGGAACAAAAAATTAATCTAAGTTTCAAAATTTGAAGTATATGAAAATAAAATTCTATCACTAGATTGCAGAAACAAAAATAACATTCATCTGAGTTGGATAATTCAAAGTGCAGGAAACATACACATTGACAACCAAATTCAAGGAAGACTACCCAATTCTTGATATCCCTTATATTGAAACTTATATCCTAATTCCATTAATAATATGATAGAAAACATGTGTATTGTTTTGGAGACAAATCCCTAAAATGGAAGATTTTGGGTTTCCATATAGGAATAGTCACAAAGCCTACTAGAAACATTGTGTTTCTATAGAAAACTACTTATTTTATCAAATAAATATACAAATAAGTATGAAATTATTTAGTTCTCATGAAAATCATTTGATTAAGTCTATAAAAAAGTCATTAGACAACTATAAGGCTTAAGGAAGTTATGATCGGTGGGATCTATCTTTATTAAAGGCGAGAGAAACACATGTGGATTTGAAATCTATATCAACAATTTATGAAAAATTAAAAGGGACATGAAATAAGGTTGAGAAATTTAAATACATAGGGCTTACTGAATACATTTTGGTCGACCCTCCCAAATGCACTCAAGAACACAAGAAGATCGCCATAAATGAGATAAGTAGGATCCTTTCATTATGATATCAAAATTGAATAGATTATATAAACTTTTTGGGTTGTCATCGGATTGGAATAAACCTGTACAATAGAAAGGAAACTATACTGATTCAAATTATCCTTCTTTAGGTTCAAAGAATTCAATTTATATAATTAGTGGGGAACAATCCCTCTTGGTTGGCAATAATGCTTCCCTCCAAAAATCTCGAAATTGAGGGTAGTGCACTTCCTGAGATCAACCACGTTGGGTCTCAACTCTACTGACATGGAAAGGATAACTCAAGCAACCTTAGTTTTCATGCTAGTAATTCAGGGATCAAGGTCCCTATATTCTTACTAAACTATTGGTGAAATATTCCTTGCATCAACTTGTCAAACCAACAAAGCCTAATTCCAAAAGACTAGAAAAACATGAACATGATCATAGTATTTAAGAAACATACTTAAATTCAAGGTTTACATGTGAAATATCAAAGATATACATAAACAAGGTAACAAATCATGTTTTTAGGTGAAAAAGGGACTATAGTTCGGTCTTCAAAATATCCATTACCAAGGCCCATCATACTGTCGTGTTTATTGCTTTTCCCATCCTTGGCAAAATGAACCTTTAAATAATGTCGTTCTTTATATCTCTCCTCTTGTTCATGCTTCCTCTTACATTCTTGTCTATATCCTAGGCCATATCTAGTGAATTCACCTTGTTGATAAAACCATATTGTCTCTTCAACTATTTTCCGATATTGATCCTCTTTTGTTGGGTCAAAATTTGGTTTTGGTCTAAATGAGAGAGGTGGCTTCAATTTCAGCCCAATCGATCTTATGCCCATGGTTTCCACTAATTGGTTGTAAATATTAGCCCATGCTACAACAACTTCTAATTTGAGAGGGGAATGCGATTCCTTGATTTTAAAGTTGTAAGGTAGGGACTACCATATCCTTTAACAAGCAAAGGTGGCCTTATCCCTAGTAATATAAGTGTGTTCTCTATATGTGATATATATTTCTCTAGCCTCTTCCTTCAAATATGGGTAACCACTTGATTAGAAGATATAGTTTCATGGGATACTGAAATTGACTTTGTAGCATCCCTCGACTATGCAAATAGGGTGATGCCACTCACAATGTTGTTGATGCCAAAGGAGCACAACAATACATGTATATGATATAACCAAAAATATATAAATATTCATGAGAACCATAAATAAAATAAATAGGTTTATGTGCTTATCTAATAAATTCACTGATTGGGTACAAACCCCAAATATACTACATCTCCATAGACCATGCCACTCCATCTCTCTCAATAGCTAGCCACCATGATTCCACAATGGAAACGACTACCCAATCTAGGCACATATCCAATACCAAATAGAAATAGGCCTAAGGTATCAAACCCTAACAATGTCTAACCAACAAGCTCACATCCCTCTTTAGCCCCACACCTAAGTAATTCCCCCCTTCTTTGTGCTCATAGTCCCTCACGATGTGCCACTACCCCTAGGGTGACCAACCCATGTTGGATAGGGATGTCTTAGAGTCTTATGGCTTCCAAGAGTTTATATTGTCGTCAGGGGTATCTAGGTACCTTCCAATCCCTCACATAGGGACACCAGTGCCTAGTGATAGATATCCATTTAAATGGGGGGAACGCCTTTTTATAGATATGGTGCCCCCTTGCTTTTTATTATAAAGATATATTAAAATATTAGAATATATATTAATATAAACCCACTTTACCTTACCTTTATTAGAGTCCTATCTCTCCTTGCTCGCTTCATCGCTTGTCCTAAAATTGTGTTGTTCTTTGTTATTACATGCACATTTCACACATTTTCTATAGGGATTTAAGCTCAAATGGACAAAATAAAAAACCCTCTCATGTTTCTCAGAACCTAAGGTAGACAAATCAATGGATATATCAAGATATGGTATAGTTTATTAAGAAATGTAAAACATAAGATAGAATAAATAAATGATAAAGGATTACCTGATGACCCTTTCGTGTAGATCTGCTGGAGTAGTCAGTGTGGATGAGAAGTTATCTTATCCAACTTTTAAGTTTGATCTTGCACATAAAAGAGAGAAAAAAAAAACCTTTACAACATAAAAATCTTAGTCAATTCAGACATGAATGCATGAGAAACAATGCATTATTGAACATAAAAACAATAGACCACATTCCATGTTATCATCAAATAAACATAAAATATATGAGCAATTGACAACAAAGTGGAAGGAACAACAATAGATCTATATATTAAAAATACAAAGGAAATTTACAACTATAGATAGCTACAACATGACCTCCTCCAACTCCTAGCTCTTCAAACTCTCTCTCTCAAACAATATATAAACAACATAACAATGCATGAATTCGGATCCTAATTACAATGGCCTATCCTCAAATATATAGGTAATGGGAGGCCAAGAAAGCCACCAATTGCTTCACTAGTTCACTTTGGGAAAAAGCCAAAGGATTGAAGATGTTTCCTCCTGCTTTATTTCTTTATCCCAGTTCAATAGTCTTTGTTAGGATAGACAACATTAATAGATGAGTTGAGGCAATATTTTCCATCTTTTTAGAGTAAAATTGAGTAAACAATGAAGGCACAAAGTTAACTAATTATTTTTTCTTGTGGGCTAGGGAAAGTCAAGTAACACGGTCCCAAGTGAGATAAAAAGTGTTAACTTCTAGGGAAATGTAGGTTGCTGGACTGAGTCAACCATTAACATGCTTTGTGCAGGTTTTCTAGGGTGTGTTACAACTTAAAACAAGTCTGAATCAAGGGTGTATCTCACCCAAATGTTTGATCTTCTCCTCTAATCTAGCGAGGAGGTATTTTCCTGTATAACAACGTTACTTATATTACAATCATTGGCCCCTACTTTAACACACAAGATCTTTGGCCCAACTTGATGCCAATGTATCGACATCCCCCTTTAATAGTGGCACCCCCTTCAGTAGTAGAACAATATTCCCCTCACATTTGTACAACACAGTCAAACTCACTCAATCTAAAATTAGAGGCTCATTCACACAATACACAATATTTATATAATTTATAGAATTATTGAGTCACAATACGGGCATAAGTTGCCCAGGGACATAATCTATTATTCTTCATAAATTTACATAAATTTATATAAGTGGATCTAAAACAAAATTGGTTTTAGATCCCAAAATCCCTCCTAGAATTCTAAAGTTTTGTTGAGATCAACAAAATCCTCACCTAGATCTATATTCCTCTCATAATATCTAACTAACCCTCAAATCTCTCTAACTCTCTCACTATTCTAGAGATATCTCCTATTTATAATATTAATCATTTATATACATTTTCTCATGCAAACATAGGAAAACAAAATTTAAATGAATACTTAAATCTAACTTAGGGAACCAACTCCCTTGGTAAATGAAACCCCTAGGTCTAGTCAAAATTAGTTTTGACTTCGAGGTAAGATGCTCCTACATCATACTATCAAGGTGGGGAACATTCATGGTCTCTTGACCATGTGCTTACATAGGTTGATTGAAATCCTCCTAGATCCCAAAGTTTAGTCTATCGCTGATCATTTGCTTTGTCATTTTTTGTTGTTCTGCTATTGTCTTTTTCTGTCTTCTAGGATTCCAAACTTTATGTTTTAGTTCTCCTCCTTCTTTGCTGATGTATATTTACTCAGTAATTTGTGACATGCTATTTTAATTCCTTCCTCCCTGTCCAATATACATGTTTTGAGGCCCTTTCAACGTTAGCTTTCAAATATCTTCAATTTCGATGTCTAGCTTGTCCTTTGGCTAGTGTGAATTATTGCTTCCTTGCTTCATTTCCTGCATTCCTTCATCTTTTTCAAAGATGTTATATCTCTGTTGGGATTGGTTACCAATGTCATCTGCTAGTTGTTGTATTTATTTGCCTTTGAATTATTGGAATCCACCACAATTTCATTTAATTCATATTCTTTCTTCAAATTGTCTAACCATTCTTCTAGGAACTTTAATTTTGCTGCAATATTCCCATGTTTAGATCTAATCCCTTTGATGATCCTTTTCCATTTCATCTGTACCATGCTTTTGGTTCATAGTAGTTCCTATTAATTTTCCATATTTGACATTTTTAGACCAAAACTCCTCCTCGAACAATTTCATTTCCTTATTACTTTGTTGTTCATCATATATGCCCACAAAGTTAATACTTTGATTTTTATTTGCAACAAGTCTTGCATCCATTCACCAATTATCATATTTAAAAACAATACAACCTTTATCATCCATTGATGATTCAACCATCGTATCTTGATCTCCTAAACCATTTATGAAACTCTCAAAATCTGTCTTCTCAAGATCCTCATCATTTTCCTCTTCTCTAAGTATTGGTCCCTATTTTGGTGCACAAATGTATCCCACTTTTTCTTCATATTCAGCTACTCTAAGCTTCCTTAACTAGTTTCTAATCTAATACCTCATATTTCTTCTTTGATTCCTTGCATACAATTCCTTCGGTGGCCATTGAACTAGTTTCCTCCAAAGTATCAATCCATAGTGCTTCTCTCTTTCTCTATCTTCAAGCCTTTGCTTCATCCTTTCATGCTCTTTTCTTATCTCAACCATTTCCTTTTCCCTTTCTTCATCCCTCATAATCCTCCTTCTAACTGCCTTAGCATTATTTCCTCTTTGACTATGACTTTCCTCTAAACCCATCATACAACCATCAGTAGTCATTCTTACCCTTTCTTCTTGTGAACTCTTCTCATTCACCTATGAGTTGCAACAAACCTTATCCATCTTACAACAAGTCTACTACTTGTCACAATACCAAGTTCTCTTCTTGGTATCCTTTCCTTCTATTCCTCTTGGAAATTATACCCACACTCATTATGGAGCTACCCCTTTGAAAACGTCTACCCAACTTATGCTTGTTGGAAGTTTTCCTTCATATAGTTCTCTGTAGTAGAACCTTTTCTCTTTATTTTTCCTAGAGCGCGTCTACTCCTCAGCTTCAAAAGTTTTCAGGTTGCTGCACTTTCATCTGCTCACTTCTCTCTTCCTTTGATAACTTATGTTGTTATTTATTTTCCTTCAACAATTCAATCTACTACTAGGTCCTATCTTAAATCCTCTTCCTTTTGAGAATTTTGTTTACTCCCGCTTTCTCTTTTTGGTTGTTTGGCTGGTATCACTTCCACTATTCACGTTTGCTTTATCCCGCAAAAAAAAAGTTTTCTGTCTATCACTTCAAAAACCTCAATAGTGCTGCTTTTCCATGAACTCCCTTTGCTGCTTCATTTTACAGCCAATTTTTTGTCTTCAAGCTATCATTAGCAATTCTATGACTCTCTCAACATCGCTTTGTCTTACGAATTCATGACTTGACAACTTGGCTAACTAAAATCATTACTCATGCTTGAAACTTATGGTGTACTTGATGAATTGATTTGTCTTTGGGGTTTCAGGTACCACTGGTCATGCACCCAATACAGTCAATGACTTAAACTTTAATATACTTGACTTTAGATCAATTTTTTTCCAAGGATTTCATGACTTCAATACGTCAAAATATTAACTTGAATTCATCCACAACATAACTTTTCATGACTCACAGATAGTAATACCTTAAAACTTTACATGAATCCTTTACATTTATCAAGTCACATGATAATCATTTACGTACTTTTATTTCTTGCTTAAGTTTGATGATTACTTGTAATTCCATGCTTGAATTCTTCATTCCAACTTGATAGTGATTTCCATTGTGAATACTTGAGTGTTCCTTCCAACTACTTGATTGCAATGTGCATGAAATATTTTAGTTATGAGTCTTGATTTCTTTCCCCTTACATTTTGTGTCTAGTTTGAAATTAAATAGAAAGAATAAAATCATGCACCATCACAATTATATTCATAGCGTACCTAAGATCCCCTTATTAAATTTCGGGCAGGTTTAGGACACAACAAGAAAAATGATATCCTTTTATTAGATAATGGAGTACATAAGATATAAAGCTTTCATTTGGATACTTTTATTTCGCAAGAAATGGTAGCACAATTCTCTTAAACAATTGGTCTCCAAACTTTAGCCCACCTTGACTCTTGAAATTCAACTCAACTCAAATTCTAGCTTTCAACTTGATCCCATGACTTGACAATTTTAGTGACTTTGAATCTACTGCCAAATTCACCTTCTTGGAACCTCCAAGTGTTCCAACTTTTCGTGAAAACACTTAATCCAAGGTAAATATTACATTTAAGTAAGGACATTACATGGCTTATGATTGAATTCTTTGAAAAAAACATTTATATTTAAATCAATAGTGAAAGATCATACAAACCTCAATGCATATGAATGAACATTTGAAAGATTGACATTTCACGAGGACAAATGAGTTAGATTTTTCTAGTTTGGCTTAGAACCATGACCATTTAAGGGATTCCATGTCTCATACCATACTCCACTAGTAGCATCGCAACATTTCCTTTATCAAGTTAATAATTCAGCACATGAGAAATTCTCCGAACTATCTGCTTAAGAACTGGTGCTTTTGGATAACAAAACAAGTTTAATACTTAAAATAATTTATGCGCCCTCTGAATTTATGATTGTATTTCCACAAATAAATGAGTGATTTGATAGTGGATCCTATAGGCATACATGAATATATTTCATGGATATAATGGTGTCTTCAGTCAATTCATTCACGTGGATATCTAATGCACAATTATAACAATCTCAATGGTAGTTGTTGGTAATATGTTGTCATTGATGGCAAAGGAAAAGAATGGAAAATACAAAGCATTGATGACGACGTTGTCATTTTTGGCAAAGGAAAAGGATGGAAAAGATTTCAAAAGGATGGAGATGGATGACACAAGTGTTCAGGATTAGTTATAAGAAGGATGAATATAAAAAAGGATGAAGAAGGTGCATAAAATTTGAGATCAATTCATGGAGCATAGAGTGTGTCCACCACAGGTGAAAATCACTTATAAAGAAACATATATGAAATATATTTCTAGTGGTATGTGGAAGTTTTCAAATGACCTTCTGGATAACAAGTTATGGTCAGCCAAATTTGAGGAACCAAAGTCAAAGTTTATAGAGTTAAAGTTGGTTCGAGGACCCTTGGCGTGTGTTATGTTTGGCACATTTCCAAAGTTAGCAAAATAGTTAATGGAGAGGCCAAACAAAGCTTCGAGTAGATGTGGAACACACAATGTAGCAGCCAAAAATATTTCTATTGGCCAAAGGTGGAGCCCACATCAGAACTTAGCTTGACGATGTTAGCTAGGTGGTTCCCCAGAAGAAATTTGAGTGGTCCAAAGAAGAAGGATTAGGATGATGCAAGTGGCAATTTAAAAGGCATACACGTTTTGAGGCATATTTTCCACCACACGTCCTCATTGACCCATCGAAAGAAATGTGCAAGGTCAGAGCGTTCATGTGTTAATGACAAAGGGGGGGTCACACATTGGTTGTTTTTCTTATACTACTGATTAAAGATCAACGATGAAGGTTTACTATGCATCCCCACTAAAACCACAAACAACCTAAGGGGGGTTGCACAAATCATAAGAAATTTTCCAAAACAATAGGAAACATGGTGAAAGTAAGAGAGGCAGGATGGGATCCTTAAAAATTTATAAAGGAAAAAAATGAAAAACAAAGCCCGCGGGGACCCTATCTCTCTCCTCTTCAACAACATATAGGTGGTATAATTTAATAGGTTTTCAGAGATGACGAAGGTGCATAGGTAGATGATGATGTCAACATTAACATGGCCTAAGAAGAGGTTGACATGTGATAGGAATTTTTGGCCTTTTTTGTGGCCAAGTGGGCCATATTTGGGTGACACATGGACCACACACAGAGTGCCATGTGGAGAAGGTGAAGTTAAAATGACATCATCCTACTGGAAAAACCTCGAAAGGTTTTTGGCGGTACAAAGAGGAACCGACAGGATGATTGGGCATAGGGCTGACATGGATATTGTTAGAGCCAACTCAACCCATAAATGTAGTGATTGACCTATGGCTACAATGGGAGGACCGCACCAGGATAAATCATACCTGTGGCATGACCCTAGAGGAATTCAAAATGTGTACAAAGAAAATCACTCGAATAATGAGCATTGAGACATCAGTCAACGCTGATAGGAAATAGAGAAAAAATGAATGAGAGGCGAGTAAGACGAACCCCACTTGACAACTCAACCTACAAGGTAAGACATGGAGGAAAAAGTAAATGTGCGTAAAGGAAAATGATGGGTTGACGAGGCACGAGACACCAAGGGCAAACGGTGGTCAACAATGACCAATGAAAAAGGCACCAGGCATACTCCACTAACAACTCATCCTTCTCAATGGAGCCCAGAAGATTTAAAAGGGCGCAAAAGAAATAACATCAGGATAAAGTTCTCAGGTACCAAGAACCAACATTGGTCTTATGAAATCAGAAGACCAAGGGCGTGAGAGAATTTATAAAGGAAATAAGTCCTTGAGGCTCAAAAGGAGAAAAAATGTGGAGGTAAGATGTTAAGTGCCTAAAGACCAACGCAAAGGTCATGATACTAGGTTTTAAGGCAGAAAAGAAGAAGAGCACCAATGCACAGGGACCAAAGGGAAAATATGGTGGCATGGATGGTTATAAACAAAAAATTTGCAAGTTTTTCTATATTAAGCAACCATCTAAAGTTGGAACTGCAACCAAAAGTGCTGCTAAACCTTGTAATGAGCCAAAATAAACAAATTGATAGAAAAAATCAGGGTTGAAGCTCAAAATAGCAGATTGGTGGATGATAACTTGAATATCAATTCAAAAGACATATATTGAAAAGGAAAAAGGATAAAATAAGAAATCCATGCAAAGATCAATGTGAAATAGAAGAACAAGTTAAAATTGCAGTTAAATTCTAATAAAACTCCCTAACAACAAATTTGAGCACTTACACTAAGATATTCTTATAAGAATAGCAGAGAAGTATTTTAAGACCTATAGATGACATATAGAAGAGTTAGTTGAAGTAGAATAAAGACACCTATACAAATTTTATGCATGGAGGAAGACTTGAAGTTGACTAAAGCTCCAATTTGAAAAATGTCAATCAAGAATTCTTTAAAAGCAAAATTCGAGCAGTAGAGTTGGATTTGATGAGAAGGTGATTTTATTAGTAATAAAATATTACGGAAGGTGTTCGTAAGGTGGATTTGGAGAGTAGTTATTTGAGAAAATTTGTTTTTTTATGAGGTAAGTGGCTTATTTATCCGAGTTTGAAAATGGATGAAATATGGATCAACAAGGCTAGCAAGTGGTACCTTGTAGATTAGGGGTTGTAGCTCCTTCTAGTAGGTGTTGGTAAATGTCCAGGGGAAATGATCCCCTTCAAAAGAAGATGATAAATGAATAAGGGTAATATTTTCTTTCAGTAGAGGCTGATAAACGAGCAAGGGAAAGAGTCCCTCTCAATAGATGTTGATAAATGAGAAGGGGAAACAATCCATTTTCGTGAAGACTGATAAATGAATAGGGATAAAAGTTCCTTTCAGTAACAACTGATAAACCTATAAGTTAAAGAAAAAGCTTCAGCGTAATACATGTGAAGGACCTTTGTCGAGCGTTTCGAACCAACCAGTGTGGTTCATCGTCAGGACAAGTTGAAGAAACAGAACCAGCATAGCATGTTAAATAGTCCGAGCAAAAACTCCAACGGCTAGTTTAACGGCTAATTTAAATAGTCCGAGCAAAAACTCCAACGGCTAGTTTAACGGCTAATTTTGCCCGAAAGACCCTAGTCAAAAAATATATTTAATATTTTCATAATTATAATTAATTAATAATTTATTCTATAGAAAGAAGATAAATTAGGTCCAGGTTTTATAATTTCATGGATAATCAGAAATTAAAATAATAATCAATATATATATATATTAATTATTTAATATCTACTAGTATTTATTATATTTAATAAATAAATAATAACTACAAATAATAAATTAATTAAATTAATTAATTTATTAATATATTTAAATTATATATATATGTCTAATAATATTAGGTTATACGTTAATATTATTAATTTATATATGGACTATAAATTATAATATTAATAAATTAATTATTAAATTAAATCAATAAATAAATAAAATTAATTTATTAATTTATTAATATATTTTAAACTTAATATATATATGTACTAAAAATATTTAGGGTGGTTATACGATATTAATATCAATTAATAATTAATATAAGTACTTATAAATATATTAATAAATTAATTAATTAATTTATATATATATGTCCTAATAAAGGTATTAGGCTGGGTTATACGCATTAACATCAATTATTATATTATATATGGGACTATGAATTAAAATGAATATAAATTTAAAATTACAATATTAGGAGAAGATCTTTAAAAAGTAATCTTATTAATTTATTATTAATAATAAAACCTATAACAGTATGTTAATTTATTATTGAATTGTTATTTGATTTAATATTATTATTTTAATTATTGTTATTATTAATATTATTAGAATAATTTATAAATAATTCTAAAGGAAACCCTAGATCAAAAGAGGAAGAGGAAGGATCGGAGGGTACCAAGAAGAACGACGCAAGCTCAAGAACAAAGGGGCGGGGGGAAGAAACACTAGGAAGACAGGGCGGGGATCCAACACCTACTTACCTTCCAGCCATCATCTCTGTTGAGATTGTTTGGCTTCTTTTCAATTTCTAAAGCTTCCCTTAACTTACGATGATGGAA